>JAJMEW010000195.1:0-100746 GCA_030574395.1 Pichia californica
TTTTATTTTATTTTATTTTATTTTATTTTATTTTATTTTATTTTATTTTATTTTATTTTATTTTATTTTATTTTATTTTATTTTATTTTATTTTATTTTATTTTATTTTTTAATTCAATTAAGCAATGCGTTGACACTATAAAGAGGCGGAACCATTATACATACAGATACATTACACAGGTGGCAGGTAGGTAACATACATACGTATACGGAATAACAATAATAATATATAAAGAATAGAATATAACTCAGACCGGGAATTTGAAAAAAGAAAATGAAATCGAATAGTAGGAACAATATGAAAGAAAAAAAACCATATAAAAAGAAATAAAGAAAATATCTCGAACAACGAAAAAAAAGAGGCTCATCTACAAGATAAGCTCTTTGTAAATTTGAAAATGCATAAACTAGGTCGGTTAAAAAAAATTAATTTTATTAATGAACTTCAACACCGGTAGCGGTATCAGTAATACTATCTTTTATTTCAGAAAAGACAGGCTCAATTTTTTGAATATTAGCTTCTGAAACTTTTGAAACTTCATTTAAGCTGCTATTAGTAACACCAACAACACGATCTAATGTTGGTTTAATCGATTGATATGCATCATTGGATAACTTTCTTGTAGTTTTAGCAACAGCTTGAGAAGTTGAAGTTGACTCTTTTGATTCATTTTTATAAGTATTGGTAACATGAGTTGGAATTTTTGAAACATTTGAAGCAGTTGAATAAATTCTGTTGTAAGTTTCTTTGAATAAAGACAACATTCTTTGATATTCATTTTGAATTGTTTTAGAACCTTCATCAATTTCTTTACTAACAGTTTGAGAATATGGTAAAATTAAATTTAAAATATATTCATAATAATCATTTGTAAGTTTTAAAATAGGATCTAAAAACTTATAAATTGAATCAATTCTTGGTTGTAATGATTTAGAAATAGATTCATATCTTGAATTGATATTTGAAATAAATGAAGTGTAAGAATTTTGAATTGATTTATTTAATGATTTAAAACTAAAAGTTTTTAAAATTGGTACGCGTGAATCTAAATTATCTAATAATGAATTTAAAAATGAATCAATATAATTCCAATAAAAGACAATTAATTCAAATGAAGAAATATATGATAATAACATACTTGCAAAATTAGAAATTTGATCAAATAATAATTTAATAAATGTTATAGAAATTAATAAATTGTGAATTTCAATGTAGAATGGGTAGTTTCTAACATGATTGACAGCTGTTAAGCTCAATTGTGTTTTCTTTGCTTCTGACATGTTGTTGTATGTGTGTTTGTGTGCTTGTAGATGTGTATAGGTGTTTCCTGTAGCGTTTATTGTACAAGCAGCAAACAGTCAGTCCCTCAATATATGTAGATGGGGCAAGTGGCAAGTGGCAAGTGGCAAGTGGCATAAAACATAAAACACAAATCAAACCATAAATTAAATGATAAACGATTGATAAAGAAATGAGAAATGCGAGATCAGTAAAATTTAAAATTGATACCAGTAATGACCCGTGTTTGAGGATGACAGCCACAGCCACAACTGCACAACTGTCGCACAGGAGAAAACCCAATATGCTGGTGTAAGGATGTTTGCGGGTGATTTTTTTTTTTCATCCAAAAATATCATGAATAAGGACTTATGAAATATGAAATATGAAATTGGTGAACATGAATTTGATCAACTACTATAAGGAATCACAATACAAGTACCAAGAGTTCAATTTTTCTTCTTTTCCTTCCGTTTCATTCCATTAGTTTCTCCTTTGATATAGCAAACAACCTTGAAACAATGTCCACTTCCTTAAAGACGAATTCCAAACGTTACAGTAGGGAACTTTCACGTTACCCCCATTACATTCGTAAAATGTTTGAACAAATGCAAGAACGTTCACAAATTCCAGCTTTCCGTTCTGAATATCATCAAGTTGAAGAAAAGGAACGTTATAAATCTCCTCAACAATGGACAGTTCAACCAGGTGATACTGTTATGTTAACAAGGGGTAAATATTCAGGTACAATTACTAAAGTTATTGCATTACAAAAGGAAACTAATCGTGTTTTTGTAGAAAATAGTGAAACTAAAAGAGTTGTTGTTCCAAAACAATATTGGCAACCAGGTCAAACATCTCATATAATTGATTATCCATTACCACAACATCCATATGATTTAAAAGTTGTTGGTACTTTGGTTAATGAAGATGGTACTGAAAAGAAAATTGCAGCTGATAAATTAGTTTTTAAAGGTGAATATTGGGATGAAGATTATAAAAAGATGATGCCATATAGAAGAGTAAAATATAATGAAAATATTATAATCCCATGGCCAAGACCTGAACCAAAGGAAGATTGTGATTATTCTACATCACAAGAATTAGTTGAAGAAAGAACTTTTTTCCCTAACTCAATAGTTTTCTCTGATTCTCCAAGTGATTTATTAACTTCAATGAGAAATCCATTAATTAAAAGACCTTATAAATGGAATAAAGAATATTTAACAAAGAGTGATGTTAAAAGATTAGTACCACCATCTATGCCATTAAGTGAATCTAAATTAGCAGGTAGAGAAGAAAGAAAACAAATAAGAGACTCAATCCCAACTGAACCATCTACTGAAACTATTGATTTAGTTGGTGATAAAGTTGCTGCTTATTTAAATAATATTACTAACCCTCATTTAGCTAAATATATTAATTCAAAAGCTCCAGGTTATAAAGATCCAATTCTTGAAATCAAAGCTAAACAAAAGAAATTATATGATGAAAAGGTAAGGGAAAACAGGGAAAGAAATAAAATTACATCTTATGTCGAAGCTAAATATAAATTAAAGAGAACAAAGAATCTTCATATTTAAATTGATTAATTCATTTATTCGATTCAGTTCTTTTCTGTATATAGAAATAACAAATAAATATTGTCTACAATGCTATTTATAAAATAACATAGAAACACAAACGTATTATCATTTATATAAAAGACTTATTATCCTTGATTTTATTATTATTATATTTCTTCTGACAGTAAAAGTATATTACTTGAAAAGAAAATAAAAAAAAAACTATACATATACACATTATTTATGAAAAAAAATATATGGTATTTTTATAACTTTTCGTAATCCAGTTTACCTTCAAGCTTTTTGTTATCAACCATTTTTCTAACAGCTTTAAGCAAATCACTTTGGATAATGTAATCTCTATCTTCTCTAATAGCAAAAAATCCAGCTTCCGTAATGACATTTCTAATATCAGCACCATTAAATCCATCACTCATTTTAACTAATGGTTCAAAATCAATTTCACCTTGCTTTTGAACTTTAGAGATATGAATCTTATAAATTTCCAAACGTCCACTTTCATTTGGTAATGGGATTTCAATTTTTCTATCCAATCTACCAGGTCTTAATAATGCTGGATCTAAAGTATCTGGTCTATTTGTTGCCATAATAATTTTTGTCTGTCCTAAAGAATCAAAACCATCCATTTGATTTAATAATTCCATCAAGGTTCTTTGAATTTCACGATCTGCAGATGTACCTTCAGAAAATCTACGACCACCAATTGCATCAACTTCATCCATAAATATAATACAAGGTTCATGTTCTTTTGCATAACTAAACATTTCTCTAACTAATCTAGCAGATTCACCAATATATTTATCAACAATTGCAGAAGCAGGTGAAAATATAAAATTTGCACCAATTGTTGCAGCAGCTGCTTTAGCTAATAAAGTTTTACCAGTACCTGGAGGTCCATAAAGTAAAACACCCTTTGGTTGTTTAATACCAACTCTTTGAAATAATTCAGGATTTTTTAATGGTAATTCAATAACTTCTCTTAATTCTCTAACTTGTTCAGTTAAACCACCAATACCAGTAAATGAAATTTCTCCAGGTTCAAAAGTTGTCATATTATAAACAGAAGGATCAACTTCACGTGGTAGTATACGCATAATTGTTAAAGTTGTCATATCTAAAGCAACTCTAACACCTTTAACCAATTTTTCTCTATTAATTGTTGAACGACAACCAACAATATATCTTGGACCAGAAGATGCTTTAACTATATAACGTTCATTATCTAATTGTTTTAAAACTTCACCAATAATTTGACCAATTGATTGTAATGCTTTAATATCATCTTCAGTTTTCTCAAATTCACGATCTAAATCAATTAGACTTTTACGCATTTCCTTTAATTTTGTTTCATAATGAAGATGTTCAATTAATTTATTCTTCAATGAAGTTAAAGCATCTTCACGTTCCTTTTCTGCTGGATCTATTACTGGTTGAGGCACTTGTTCTTGTTCTTGTTCTTGTCCTTGCTCTTGCTCTTGCTCTTGCTCTTGCTCCTGCTCTTCTTCCGTTATTTGAACATCACCATCTGCATCTTGTGTAGTATTATTATTATTGTTACTATTGTTATTGCTATCATCTTCATTGAGAGCAGCTAAAAGGGGGTCATTTTCTTCACTCATGGTTGGAATGATCACTGATACTTTTGGTTTTATTAATGATATCGGAAACAATCCAATCCAACTCGAATTGGTCAATGTCTATAGATATTGTACCTAAATGCAAAGTGAAAGGCAAATCAAAGTGTTTGCCACCCACCACCGACAACCGACACACCGATGCTGGATTGTGTGAAGTGTGAATTTTGAATTTTGAAATGAATGGGCGAGCACTGAGCACTGAGCATTCTCCCTCGCTCTCTCGTTATGTAGCTTTTCCTGAAAAATTTTTGGTAAGTGAGAGGGAAACTAGAAACTACTACTGACTTAATTGGTGTAATATGTCATTGTCAATTTATAAAAGTCACCTGAAAGAGACAAATTCTAGTCGAATCAATAAAGATACATACAAACCAAAACTAAACAAACAGTATGGAGTTTAATGCTGTGATTTTTTGTGGTGATGGTCATGATTTAGTTCCTTTAACATCACCTGGTGAATCGAGAATTTCTAAAGCTTTATTACCAGTTGCTAATAAGCCATTAGTTGAATATGTTTTAAATTGGTGTGATCAAGCACCTTTTAAAAGTGTTACTATTGTTACATCTATGAAAGATGAGAAATCAATTAGTGAAGTTGTGAATAAATATGAAAATGGAAGAGATACTGAACTTCGAAATTCAAGTCCAATTAAATTAGTTACATCAGAATTAACATCAACAGGTGCAATTTTAAATGATATTTTCCCACTTAATGAAGATAATATTAATGATCCAGCAAATAAAAAGAATTTTTTGATTTTACCATGCGATTTTATTACTGATGTACCACCACAAGTTTTAATTGAGGTTTACAGAGGTAATAGTGATGAAAATATTGGATTAAGTTTATTTTATAATAATACATTTGAAAATGTTGATAAAAAGGCATTAAAAAGTAATTATACTGTTTATTCTAATCAAGAAAATGGTAATATGGTTTTATTAGATATGTATTCAAAAGATTTTGTCACAATTGATAAATTTTTAAAGATTCGTACACAATTATTATGGAGATATCCACAAACATTAATTTCTACAAAATTATTAGATTCATTTATCTTTTTTATGAGTTGGAAATGTAGAATGAATATTAATAATAAAACTATAAGTACAATTAATAATGATGTACAACTTAAGAGACCTATCAATAAGATTAAACGTGATTTATCTAGAAATTCATGGAAACATTCTAATTGTAAATCTACTATTGGAATGTTTGCATTACCAGAAGGATCATTGTTTGTACGTTGTAATAATTTACCAGTATATATGGAAATGAATAGATATTATCTTAAAGATAATGCTAAGACTAATCCTAATAAACATAATAATAATAGCAAAGAGAATAAAAATGCTGCAACTATTGGTAGTGATTGTATTATTGGTTTAAATAGTGAATTAGGAGAACTTACTAATGTAAAGAGAAGTGTTATTGGGAATAACGTTGTTATTGGTAAGAAATGTCGTATTTCTGGATGTATTTTATTAGATGGTGTAAATATTGAAAATGATGTTCAATTGGAAAATTGTATTATTGGTAAAGATGTTAAGATGGAGAGTAAATGTCGATTGGTTAATTGTAATGTGGAAGGTTTATATACTGTTGGTAAGAATGTAAATCTGAAAGGTGAGACATTAAAGAATATTTCGCTTGATGAGTTAAGTGATGGCGCATTATATACAAGTGAAGAAAGCGAGGCATCTAGTGAATTGGAAAGCGATGAAGGAGATAGCAGTGGATATGATGACGAAGGTTTTGAAGAGGAAGAATACGAGGATGATATCTTCAACAGGGTATGAGTGTGAGTGTGTCTACTTAGTGTGTAGTGTGAAGTAATAAGTAATGCGTCGTAACTCGTAAATCCTAACAAGTAACAAGTAGCAGGCAGTGATCTATTCCAAAACCAGGCTGTGCACATCAAAAAAGTAAGCTAAAGCCATCAATTGCCGATAACAATTGCCGAGGAAACTAAAAGTTCAGAAAATTGCACTAAAGAGAAAAATTGATAAAAACGAAAGCTAAAAACATTGAATCGTAAACTTTAATTCGATGGGGAGGATCTTCCCCCATTCGACTCGAAAAGCTTCATGGCACGATGTATCCACGCTGCGGGTGGCGGGTAATTAGCAAAGTGATTTGATTAAATTGAAACTGCTGCTTTTTCATTTCTCCCATTTCCTTCCGTCACTGCTCAGAATCTATAAAAGGACAGCCATCTCCTATTTTTAATCCTTTTGACGTTTCTTCTTCTTCATCTGTCTTAATGAAATGTATGTATGTATATGTATGTATCTTTTTTTCCTTATTTCCTTTAACAACCCGCCTCTATCTATTTTTTTCCCCATATAACTTTAGTTAACCGGCCGTTTTTATTTTACTTAATAACTTCTCCAAAGCTCCTTATCAAGTGAAACAAAAATCCAAACAAATTCTCCAAAAAAAAAAATGGTTAAGTTTAACAACATTGTTTCAAGCTTAGCTTTAAGCTTAGTGTCTTTATCTCAAGTTTCTTCCGCTATTAATCCAATTTACAAGAGATTTGACAATTCTTCTTCTTCAGTTACTTCATGTTCTAGTTACACTGCAACTTCTATTGTTAATGTTTATGGTCCTTCTTATACTGGTACTGTTTCCAATGCATATGGTAAGCCAACTATTGATGGTGAATGGACTACTGATGGCCCTGTTTGGACTATTTATATTCCTCAATCCTTATACAATTACTCAAGTATTGATTTGGTTGTCAATTCTTATTCCGGTTTTACACCAGAAGCTTCTGATTTCGTTCTTTACACTGGTGATTTAGGTAACTTTATTAATCCAGGTCCAATCTATACCGCTTCATCTAATGGTTTAGAATTTGATGGTAGAACTCAAGATCCATTAATTAAGATTGTTGTTGCCCCATCTTATGATTCTAGTTCAACCAAATTTTCTTTTGATGCTACTCTTAACTTGGATGTCATTGGTTCTATTTTACAAAAGAGAGATATCGAATCTTTTGATTTATCTTACACCATTGACAAGTCTTTATCATCATCTTCTTCCTCATCATCTTCTTCCTCATCATCTTCTTCCTCAGCATCATCTTCATCTTCATCATCTTCATCATCTTCATCATCATCATCAACAGATTCATCATCTGCTGCAACTATCAGTGGTGCTGCCGCTGCTGTTGGCGGTGCTGCTGTTACAGATTCAACCAATTCATCCCCAGTTACTACAGCTCCAGGTAATCAATCTACTTCTACTGACTTTCAAACTACTGTTATTACTATCACTTCTTGTTCTGATAACAAATGTTTTGAAACTACTGCTGAAGTTCTTCCATCTGTCGTTGTTACAACTGTCCACGAAACCGTTGTTTCTTACACTACTTACTGCCCAGTTGCTAAGGATATTCCAACTGCAAAATCTGTCTTTTTAACAACTTCTACTACTATTATTAATAATGTTGAAACTGTTATTACTACTTATTGTCCAGTTTCTAGTGCTGAAGAATCAACTTCTGCTGTTGCTGCAACTGAAACTTCAACTGGTATTGAAGAAGAAGGTACTACCACTGAAAACCAAACTGTTTACCAAACTTCCACTTCCACTGGTTCTACTTCTGGTTCTACCGAAAGTGGTGTTTCCGTTTACCAAGGTGGTGCTAATGCTGTTAAAGCTTCATTAGCTAGTGGTTTTACCGCTGCAATCTTAGGTTTTGTTATGATGTTATAAGTTTAAGTTCCAATATTCTTATAAATCGTATTCGTTCACTTAATTTTATTACTGTTTTTCAGTAATTACATTTTTTTCATTTTAATTAAATCCAACTCCTTTTAAGGTTATGATATTTTTGGAGAAGAATATCATAACACATTCTAAACTATACACGGGAAAAAAATAGAGAGAGGGAGGGGGAAGCCAATTTTTTTTTTTTGAAATATGCATTTCTTATCATTTATTTTAAGTCTAAGTATTTTAATGTTCTCACAATATTTTACTTATCATTTTGCTTGTTCCAACTTCATTGATATGTTTTTTTTATTTTTTGTTTCTGTAATTTTAATTAAAGAAGTTCCAAACTTTGATTTTGATTTCAAAAAAATTAACAATTTGATAAAACACTACATATCTATGTCGAAGCATAATGGTTTTTACTTTATTATTTTTCTTTGAGTTCATTACTACATAAATTTTATAATTCTTAATAATACATGCAGCCATTTTTTATTAAAATTTCCAATGTAAACTACACGTAAACTGGCTTAAATCTATATAGGCGTTTATTTATTGATTATTTATCAACAGTGTATATACAGTTTCTATAATATCCCTTTTAACCTATCGGGTATTTTACAATTGACTCTGAAATCACAGTTTTTACATACTTGTTTACTGTTTGTTGGATATGGTTCTCTTTTACCCATCCATAAATTCATTCCTAAATGGATTTGATCTTCAACATATTTCTCATTATATTCATCATGAATTACATTAAGTTTAGTTCCACTTGATCTGTCAATATATGTTATTTCTAATTTATTAGAAATAAATTTATTTAATAAATATTCAACTTGTGATAACCTTGCTAAAATATGTGCAAATGTTGGTGGATTTTTCCATTCACCAACTAAAACATCTAATGATTTATCATTTGTTTTATTTACAAAAATATATGGACTAGATTTAATTGCTGTTGATATAGGTGTTGATTTAATTCCATTAAAATCTAATGGTTCTCCATTTTTCAATTTGATATAATCATTTAATAAATAATGATTTGCAAAATAAGAAAAACAGACATCAGAATTATCCAATTGATCATCAATACTTTCACCTCTAGTAATCATATTAAATCTCCATGATTCATATGTAAAATTTAAATTATGACTTAAATTACCAAGAAAATATCTATACATACCAACTTGTAAAAGTTGACTTTTTTGGTAATCTTTTGAAGGAAGAAATTTTGAAGATCTTGATTTATCATCATTAACTATTAAATATAATGCAGGATCATCTAAATCTGTCCAACTTTCAATCTTTGAATTAATTGCTTGAAATGTATTTTCAAAATCAAATGATTTATTGATTTCTTCTGTAAGTTCTTTTTGAAATGTTTTAAATGCATCATCATGTTCACTTGATAAATGAAGATCATCAACAATTCCACTTATAATTATATGTTCTTTATCAACAAATCCACCATCTGGTACTCGTTTCATAATCTCACCAGTCTTTTTGTTAATTAATATATGAACTAATATTTCTCGACTTTTACCAAACTTAAAAATATTAATGATACGAACAATATTTTGTGAAATCTTATATAGTTGAGATGATGTAGATATTTTATAATCTGTAATATCAATCATAACTAATTCTTCACTTAATTTTCCCTTATTTTCTTCTTTATTAACTTGTTCTTTTCCTTCTTCTTTTATACTAACATCAACATCAATCAGGTCTTTTTGTTTGTCAATTTGAACAACTTCATCACTATCTTTAGTTTTTAAACAAACATCAATTTGTGGATGAATTTGTTCTTCTAAAACTTTATGTATTTTCCTTCCTGAAACCATTGCCTTTGTTTCAATATTAATCCCACCAATAAATAATTGATACATATCTTTTAATTCACAATATGCTTTTGGCAAAATTTTTGTTACTGATAATCTTGAATGATAATCATTGTTAATTCTACATAATTCATCATAAGGAACTAAACTTTTCTCTATAATAAATTGATTTGGTAAATATTTGGACTCTTGTTTTTCATTATTATTCAAATAATGTGATAAATTATTAATTCTATTTTCAAATGAATTACTTGGATTTTGAATATCTCGTAAAAGTTCAATATCATTCTTTTCTTTATTTAAAATTTTTAAATTAGATATATTTCCAATTTTGGTTAGTTGACTAATAGCTTTATAAACTTCTTCATCTGAATATTTTGAATTATTTTGTTCGTTATTTGAATTATTACTGTTAGTTAATAGTACATTTTTAAAAGTTTGATTTAATTTTTGTGCATTTCTTTGTCTTTGAATTAGATCTTCAGGTATAGGTATACAAATTCTTAACTTATGAATATATCTTATTTGCTTCATACTAGTTAAAATTTATTGTTTTGAATCAAGAAGATGTTATCTCAAAGAAAAATTTCAAACAAGATCACTTAATGTTTCATTTCATGTTTGAAAAATCAAAGATTGTTATAGATAATAACGCGTTTACATTTTTGATTTTTTAAAATATATATAAAAAGCACATGCGCCACAAATGCGCCACACATTTTTAGCACACTGGTAACTAGAATCTAGAATATACAACAAATAAATAGATGATTTAATTATAAATTATAAACTAAAAAGAATATAGTAATTGATATATATTTTATTTAATAATATATATTAAAAAATAGATAAGTTAAAGATTAACAGACGTTGAAATGAGTCAAATTTAATGAGCAATTAATAAAAATGAATAGATTAATTAATAAAAATGAATAGACTAATTAATAAAAATGAATAGGTTAATTAATAAAAATGAATAGGTTAATTAATAAAAATGAATTGATCTTTGTATCAAGTTTCTTAAAAATACATTAATACTTAAATTATCAATTAAAGCGTATATGTACAAATAAAGATTAAACATCTTTTTAAATCATAAAAAATTAAGGTATTTGAAATCATTCATGGTGGGTATCATAATAAGCTTGATCATCATTTATATCTGCAGATTCTGTATCTAAATCATCCGAATAAATTGGATTATCATCACCTAATATTTTTTCATCATTATCAACATCATCATTATTCTTCTTTTTTCTACCAAAAGTAGTAGTTGGACGTTTATCAATATATATATGAGAATTTCTACCATATGCTAAACCTGGAGAAATAAAAGAAATAACGCAAGTTGCTAAAGAAACCATTAAACCTTCTAAAATCATGAAATATATTTCATCAACAGCTAATTTAGAAGACCAACCTTCAGCTAATTCAATTAATCTATAAATGGATCTAACAAAGATTAAAATAACTGCAAATGAAACAGTAATGATAAATGGAATTAAAGTTTTTCTTTCTCTAATATGAGCAAAATTAGGATTAAATTCTGCATCACCATTTTTCTTGTAACTTTTATAAACTCTGTAAAAGAATAAATACCAAAAACATTGAAATAATGCAATAGTAAATACTTGATAAGCTAAACCACCAACCATAATATTTGAACCTTGTTGAGTAGATTGATAAACTGATAAAGCACCAGCTGCAACACCACCACCAACAGCTTGTAAAATAATTGAAATAATATCACAAACAATAAAAATTAAAGAATATTGCATTGGTCTTAAAACCGAGAATTTTTCACCATAAATTAAAGTTAATTGAGCGATAATATAATAAATACCTGCCATCATAAAACAAGGTGCTAAAGTTAAACAAACTAATTGCATAACAAATGCATTAAAATTCATAATATTTTGATTTGACCATACACGACCAATATAACCTAAAATTTCTAAAACCATTGCACATGACCAACAAGTTAAAAACCACCATTGATGATAAAATACAGAAGAAATAACTTGTAAAATAAAGAAGAAAGAATAAACAACTAAAAGTGCTATATTACCACCAAGTGATGGATAATTACCACTATAATATGCTTCTTCATTAAACATATGAAGCATAACTTCAGAAGCTTCTGCAGCTTGTGTCAATAAAGAAGCTTTAACAGAAGAATCTGTTGCAGTTGCTGCCACTTCCATAATACTATAATATTGAAATGTTGCTTGAGCTTGAATAATATTATTAAATAAACTAATAGAGGAAACCGAATCTGTAACTTGTTGAAGTGCATCATAAGCACTAAGTTGACAAGAACGTGCACTATTCATTACTGATGTAATTGTTGCATAATCAGGTAATGTTGAAGCAACAGTTGCAGTTAAGGGAAGACTTGAAGTCAATTCAGAGACTTTTTCCTGAAGTTCTGTTGGAAGTATTGCAATATATGATTGTACGATACTGATATCCATGGTTTGTAGTTAGATAATCTGAATGACAAAAGAAAAATGAAATGAAAAAGGCTGCTGTTTTATATTAGTTAGTTAATTAATCAATTAAAATATGATGAAGGATATATAGTTGTAGTTGAGAAAGTAATTTTTTTTAAATAAAAGTTTGGAAAATGAATGTTAATCTTTGAATATAGTTTATTAAGATACAAGTAACAATGATTAGAAAGAAAGAAATCTATACATGGATACATACACATATGTAAATATATGATTCAAAACATAAGTAACGAGAGAAGAGCAAAGAAGAGGGATTGCAAGGCAGTTAAGAAAGGACAAAGTCATAATAATCGAATAGCCAAATTTCAGAAGCGACCTTGCTCCCTGCTCCAACAGCTCGGAAGTCGGAAGTCGGAAGTCGGAAGTCGGAAGTCGGGGAAATAAAAAATAAAAATGTTGATTTTTCATTATTCGTTATTCGTTATTCGCTATTGTCGTTTGTCCTTAGTAATCTTCGCTTTATTCTTTTTTCCTATTTCCTTAAAGTTTAAAGTGCTGATTTGTCATTTGTCTGATTTGGTGTTTATTTCCACGGATACGTCTTATTTCCGCTCCGAACGGCTCGCTCTCTGCTGCGCCATTAAATTTTGATTGTTGATTGTTGATTGTTGATTGTGGCGCAAAAGCCGGAAGCGGCGACGCAGCACACGATAGCCGCCATAATGCAACGAACAAAAAACACTAAATAAACGGATTCTTGGTTCATGGTTGTACGTTGTACGTTGTACGTTTTACATGCTCTTAAACTTATTTAATTCAACAATTCAATTTAATAACATCAACAGTACTGTTAAGTTATGGTTTATTTAATGGTTAGCCAGTAAATTTACGCCTCCTACAGCCTACTTTCAACAGTTAACAGTTAGGGTACTAAGTACGTTTTGTCTATTGTCTTTGTTATTTTAAAACTTTTTATTACCAGTAAACTTGATTATTAACAATAAAATTCAAATTACCTATTAAATGTTGAAATGTGAAATATAATATACAGGTATAGTAAAAGTAAAAATCAGTTCAATAATTAACTTTATTTCTCCGGTTCCTATTTCTTTGCTCGGACTTTGGATTTAGTGGTTGTAGGTTTGCTTTTAGTAGCTTTTGGTTTGTTTTTGATAGCTTTCGGCTTAATTTCTTTGATCAAACTGTCCTTTTTTAAATCTACATCATCTTCATCACCTTCATTATCTCCATTATCTCCATTATCTTTTTCTTCATCTTCAATAGACATATCTTTATCACGACGTGTACTCGAACTAACAGAATCACCAGTTTTATAAATCATTGTTGGATGAACATATGAATTATATTTTCTAGTAAAGCCACTTTTAACTGATGTTGGAATCTTTTTATATAAATCTTCATATTTCATACTTCCATGAACACTTAATTCTAATATATTATCGAAATCTTCTTTAGTTAAATAATAATCATCCATTATCTCTAATATTTCTTCAATCCCTTCAGAACCACGTTTTAATAATGGTTGTAAAAGTTTATCTTTTATAAATGGAACATAATCAAGTCTTAAATCAATATTATTAGTACTTGTTCTAGTACATGTATGATATTGTAATGTTTGAACAATCCTATCAAATTTCATTTTTTTAGAATTTTGACCTAACCAACTTGTAAAATTAATTCTATTTGTAATTTGACCTTGAATTTCAAATGATGGATAAATTGTTGACATAATGGCATGAAATGGTAATAATGACCATTGTTGTTCCCCACTACGAATTTGTGAATTAACTAAATCACTTTGTGATATTAAATCAGATGCTTTTGATAATTGTTTTAATTCTGATAATTTATTATTTGAATTAATTCTTGATGGTTTAGTAATTCTATAATTTTCATGAATCATTAAAGGTATAATATCCATATCATTAAAATATAAAGATATCTTATCATTAATTGAATATTTATTTGGTGATAAAAATTTTGCAACAACATCAAAAGGTTTTAATGAAACTTCCTTTTCCCAAGAATCTTGCATTTGATTTAAATTATCAAAATTTAAACTTTTTTGTGTTCTAGAAACAGTTGACATGATATTAATAATTTGTCTAATATCATTATGTGTAATAGCAACTAATTTATCAATTAAATTAGGATCAAGTTTTAAACCTTCTCTATGTGCAATTGACATTAATCTTGATTTCATTTCTCTTGATGTTGGTCTTCTCCATCCAACATCATAACAATATTTATCTAATGTTCTCATTTTTGGTAATGATTTATCATTACATATTAATATCATTGGAGTTTTTGTAGTTCTACAAAATTGTGCTAATTGTGCAACACCACCATTATCACCACTAGACATACCATCAACTTCATCCATCAAAAGCACAAATCTTTTATTATTAATTTCATTAACACCCTCTTCTGGATCTAGTTTACTATGATGAAAATAACCAGCAACAGATGTATTATCTAAACAAACTTTTAAATTTTCATTTAAAATTTTTTTAGATCTAAAATCACTTGCATTTTTTTCAATAACATCATATCCTAATTTTTTAGCTATTAATGTAGCTGCAGTTGTTTTACCAATACCAGGTGGACCACTAATTAATACTGCTTTATAATCATCAATTGTTGAACCAGTCATATTATGAGGTTTATTAAACCATGTACTTAACCAATTATATAACATTTCAACATTACCTTTGTTACCACAAATATGTTTCATCTCTGTTGGTGCATGTCTAACAGTCCATAATTGAGTTTCTTTATCAACAACAGTTTTTGGAATGGCTTGAGATGAGGATGATGATGATGATGAAGTAGATTTAATTTGACTTTTTAATTGTTTCTTTTCTTCTTCCTGTTCTTTCTTAATCTCTTCTTCAATCTCTTCTTCAACTTTCCTTTCTAAATCTTTTTTCTTTGCTAATTCTTTAACTGCAGCATCACCACTACCACCATCTGCTGGCATTTTAGAAATTAAATCTATAAATCCTTGTTGATCAATACATTTTATACCTAAAGATTTTATTTTTTTAACTTTACTCGGTCCTGCATCAGTACCAATAACAACTAAAGAGGTTTTACCACTAATACTTTTCGTAATTTTAGCACCATATCTTGAAGCTAATTGTTCACATTGCCCTCTATCTAAAGATGGTAAAACACCTGTGAAGACAATTGTTAAACCATTTAAACAATTTTCTCTACCTTTTGGTATTGAATCAATATCCATTGTTTCACCAATATTCGAATTATTATTTGCAGATTGTTTTGCTTTTAATTGAAAAAAATTCATCTTTTCAGATTCTGGATCTGTCTCTAATAATGATGGATCAGCATCTTGAATGGTTTTAAGTATATCTTCTGCAGATAATAAAGAGTTAGTAGATAAATTTTCATTTTTTACAACATCAATTTTTTTTGAGTTTGAATTATCAAGTTTTTGTTTCTTTAATGGTGGATTATTATTTGTTGCTGTTGTTGTGGATGACGATGTAGCTGAAGGAGCCATTCTTTTGGCCTTATTACTTTTGACAGTATTTTTACCAAAGAAATCGTCAATTATAGCCATTTCGAATGTTTGTTGTTGGTTGTGTGTGTATACTGAGGGATGACAATAATAATTGCAGTTTTTGGCAAAACCAACTTTACTGATTGCAGACTTGTAGAATTAAGTTGTTTTATTTCGATCAGAATGGTCATCCATCATCCCTCCCTCTCTTCTTCCCTCTGACAACTGACAGTCTATGGTGTATACAAATTATACGCGTACATAAATTTACTGAGAGGGTTCGTGTCGTTCAATGCTTGATTTACACTTTTATTTTTTTATTTTTTTTTTTTCAAAATATCCAATTTTTATTACATATATAGTACATAGTATTATAAAGTATAGGGGGTTACCCCCGACACCTACTTTACTGATTGAAAGGAAATTGAGACATTAATTTCAGCATCTGTTTCAATATAAAGTTGGAATTGAAAATGAAAAAATCATAAAAAAGTTGTGAGTTTTCTTTCCATATTGTGGTATGTGAGAATAGGTATTTTATGATTTTAGTATAGTTGTAGAAGTGTCTATGAATTGTTGGAGGTCGTTTTGAATATTTATCTGATGGTAATAGGTTGCTGTTTTTATTTTATCCTGATTAAATGATCAATTGGATTGAATGATGTGTTGAAAATTTGTATTTAGGGAAAACTGAAAACCGGGTATGATGTGGTGAAAATTTTTCGGCTAAAAGTTCCAGAAGTGGGTGAATTTAGTAATATTATAAATCCTTTCTTTCAGATTTTCAATTAGAAATTATTAATCGTGTGTTTATTCATTTAATTGATTGATAACAAGTGGTAAATAACAGGTAAGCAATGAGAAAGAAAAAATATATCTGAAAGTAAAAAGAGAAGTAGTAAAAATAAAATAGGAAAAATAAAAAAAAAATATATAACAAAAAGAAGCATCAAAATTTCACTAATCACCATTATAAAACCAGAAATCGTCTAGATCTTTTTTACATAAGCTCTAATATCATCAGGAAATATACCACATCATACCGAGTTTTCCCTAAATACAAATTCTACTCATCATCTCCCGTCACAACTATTATACAACTTTTTTATCTTTCAAAACTACAATATTCTTTTTTACAAATGAATCTAAAAGAACATTAATTATATATTCAAATGATATTAATTTAATTCAACTTTCTCTTTCAAAGGTTACAACTTCACTTTAGCATCGATCTATGGTCCAGCCCACCTCTAAGAAGCGAAAAACCATCCAATGATAGCTAAATTCAAATTCTACGATGAAATCACAGCAGCAATTGCAAAATTCTCCAAATCAACATCTCTACATAATCTAATTTTAACAGGTGACTGGAATACTCTACCAATTGATAACAATAAAATTTCAAGCGACGAATTCTGATTAAATACATCTCTATTTGATTTCAAACCCTATAGATATTTATTCAACAGGAAACAACAAAAAGAAGCATCAAAACTTCACCAATCATCATTATAAAACCAAAAATCGTCTAGATAGGTTTCATATAAGCTCCAATATTATCCGGAAATACACCACATCCTACCGTGTTTTCCCCAAATACATATTTGTAATATTCCTTGTTTGCAAATATAAGAAATTTAACATTTCCCTTTTGGTTAAAGAATAACCAATTATTTCTTTTGGTTGTACTGAATCATATTTACCGACTTTATGTATTCTTATCACTGCTTTACATTTAAAAAATGCATGATATTGACCTCCTTGTTGATTACAAAATACACACGGATTCTTTTTTCTTTTTTTTTGAAAAATTAAAAAGAATTTTGCTTCTTCATAAGATTTCGATTACTCTTAAAGAGTAACTAAGTTAATATTCGTCATATTGTTTTTGTAAAAATATGATTTGTATTCTTTTTGTCATCTCTTCTGACATGGGACTGTTGTTTTTTTTTTTTTTTTTTTAACTCTGAAAATGTTACTCGCTATAAAGTGGTCCTATAAAATTTACTTGGTACAGACTATCAAATATTAGCCTTGAATAAAAATTATGCTATACAATTTAGTACTATTCAATTTTCAGAATTTTGTTTCTGTAAAGTACTTTATTCATTTTTTTATGAATATATTTTTTTGTTTAACTTTTTTGTTAAATCATTTTTTTTTTTTATTATAATAAGTTATATATAAAATGTAATATGTATCGTATTGCTCTTGATAAAAGATATATATTAATCTTTCAATCATCTGATTAGAAATCGGACAATTAATGTAGTTTTTATGGAATTTATAGTATTCCTTGTTTGCAAATATAATAAATTTTATGAATATATTTGCTTTTAACATTTCATTTTTGGTTAATGAATAACCTGTTTTTTGGGTGCGGTCGAACGACCGCATTTTTTTTAATTTTTTTGATAATTATAGTAATTTATTCAGTGTGACGCCAACTTCCCAAAACGGCAACCACCATCTTTAAGAGTTAACAGTTTACAATTTGTTGCTTCTTTTACATGGACTGGGGAAACTTAATCTGTCAAACCAAACATGATTCAGTTGCCGCCAACAGAGCCAACAGGTAATAGACTCCGAAACTTGGGGGACAAAAAAGAACAGAATTAAAATCGTAAATCCGCATTAATGGTTTATTCCTGGTGATTGGTGATAAGACCTAACGTGTATCGTGTCTTGTCTGTTGACCGTTCTCCGGAAGCGAGCTGAACTGAACTGTGCTGAGTGGAGTGCTCAGAATTGAGAACCAAGTTTTAGCCTTTAGCGGTAGCTTCCTATTTGGGTAACTGGCGATGGATAGATAAGCTGCCACACCTGTAATAACAAAAATTAGGAGAATGTGCCGTTGTCAGACCTCAAACTTGACCACTTCCTACAATCTTGCATCAATCCCATTTCTCTATAAAAACATATAGTTATTCCTCATTCTTTAATTTATTTATCTATCTATCTGTTTCGTGTCTTTACTTTTTTTACTTTGTTTCCTTTAACAAGTAAGAAATACTCTCTTATACATACATACCCAATTAATAATGACTGTTGCTGATTCCAAAACTAAATCCTACGTTTTCCAAAAGAAAATTTCTGACAAAGGTCTTATTGCTGTCGGTTCTAAGAACGATGGTATGTACCTTGTTTTAGAAGATCCATCAACTGGTGAACAAAAGGTTGTTCTTGATGGTGTTTCTGGTGCTGCTGTTTGTTCTTTAGGTCATAATGATCCTGAAATTACTTCTCAATACTCTAAATGGGCTGAAGAAACTCCATATACTTTTGGTGCTTATTACGGTAACAATCCAGCTGAAGAATTAGGTAAATTCATGTGTGAAAAATCTAAGGGTGCCTTTGATTCTTGTTTATGGACTCAATCAGGTTCTGAAGCTACTGAAAATGCTATTAAAATTATCAGACAATATCATTTAGAAAAGGGAGATCAAAACAGATACAAGATCATTTCTAGACTTCAATCTTATCATGGTTTCACTCTTGGTGCTTTATCTGTTGGTGATGGTACCAGAAAACCACCTTTCAAGCCAATCTTATTAAGTGATGAACAAACTCCAAAGATGCCACAACTTTACCCATACAGAGATTGGAAGGAAGGTATGACTGAAGAAGAATATACCGCTTATTTATTAGAACAAGCTGAAAAGGTCTTCATTGATAACGATCCATCAACTATTGCTGGTGTTATTGTTGAAACCGTTGGTGGTTCTACTATTGGTACTCCAACTCCACCAAAAGGTTACTTAGATGGTTTAAGAGCTTTAACTCATAAATATGGTGCTTTATTAATGTGTGATGAAGTTATGTGTGGTCTTGGTAGATGTGGTTATGATTTCACTTTCATGCACCCAGATTTCGGTTTTACCACCGGCGGTCCAGATATATGTTCCGTTGGTAAGACTGTTGGTTCAGGTTTTGTTACTTTAGCTGGTCTTTTATTCTCCCCATCTGTTTGTAAGGTTTTCAATGAAGGTTCAGGTTACGTTATGGGTGGTCAAACTTACCACTCTCACGCTTTCACCTGTAGAGTTGGTTTAGCTGTTCAACAAAAGATTGTCAGAGACAACTTAGTTGAAAATGTTAGAATTGTCGGTGGTTATATGAAGGAACAATTAAAGGAAAAATTAAAGGATTCTAAGATTGCAGGTGACGTTAGAGGTGCTGGTAACTTCCTTTCTGTCGAAATTGTTAAGGATAAGGCAACTAAAGAATCTTTTGATCCTAAATTAAATGTTGGTCCAACTCTCCACAAGAAGATTTTTGATAAGGGTGTTATTGTAATGGGTGCCCAAGGTACTATTGGTTATGAATACCACGGTTTAAATAACGTTACTTGTTTTGGTGACCACGTTACTGTCGGTCCAGCTTTCACTTTTACCAAGGATCACGCTGATATCATTGTTAAGGCTATCACTGAAGCTGTCTTTGACATCGAAAAGGAACTTTTATAAATTATTTAATTTGTTTCTAATTTGATTTTTCTCAGTTTTTATAAATCTAATATTGTATACATATATATTTTATACATCTACATGTTTTTTTGATTCTTTCTAATCTATAATAATTTAATTTATAATTTATTCTTTTTAATGTATAAATCAACCCGATCTTGAAAGCTAATTCCATTCCAAAGAGTGATTCCACCTTTTAACTCTATTAGTTTTGGCAACCCATGTTGCTCAAGACATGCACCACTTGCTATAGTGGCATGGATACAAGCTAATTTAAAATTTTTATTATGTTTAACAAAAGCAGCTGCAAATGCACCAACAAAAGTGTTCCCACAACCGGTAGGATCAATAACTTTGCTCGGATCATTCGTATGATATGCTGGAAACCAACTATTTTTTCTATTACCTGATTCAATCAATAAACAACCTAAACTACCACATCTTAATACTATTCCACTATTCGGTTTTGTCATGTAACTTATAAATTTCAAGGCGATTGTTTCACATCCTAATTTATCGGTGGGCTCAGGTTCACCAAAGAAACTTGCACATTCTGCAGCATTAGGTGTTAGTATATCAACTTTTTGTAATATACCTAAGGTTTCCTGTAAATATTCTGGAGTACAACAGTCAGGTATTGGTTCCCAAGCAATAACTGCATTTGTTGATTTAATTTGATTTAATGCTGATATTTCTTCTAATTCTTTAATTAAATCAATGCATCTACTTGGTGAACAAACAAAATGAAATGATTTGCTTTGTAACATCCATGGATATTTTTCAAAATCTAACATTGTAATTCTTTTCTTTGGAGTAAGATATTTAAACATTCTAAACTCATTTTTACTATATCCATTCCAACCTCTAGTGCATTGTCTAGTATCATCAAACCTAAAAACTGCACCGGTTTTCCATGACTGTATTTCTTTCAGTATATCTGAAGGACAGTCATTACCAATATCTACTATCCAGGCACATTTTCTGGATTCAATAGATTCCAAAACCATTCTTGATCCACAAATTGCAAATGTTCCTCCACCTCCTAATATTCCATCTACTTTAAACGTTGGAAAATTGATCTCATCAATAATGAACATCCCCAATGATGTGAAGTATGGAACTTCATTTGACTCAATTAGCTCATGCATTTATTCTTTATTATCTGAAGGAGTAGGTGTATCAAATACATATCTATGTTGCTTATCTACAAACTAAGGGACAATGTTAGATCGATATTAATGTAAAGCGATATCATATATCGCTAAACAATTACTACAATCTGAAAACTTCAATGCTTAAAAATAAGAATTAAAAAAAAATGTAAACATGTTAAACACAAGCGAGACCAAATAGGAAATTTGAAATTTGTCAAAATTTTCAGATTTTTCAATCTTTATTTTTTACTTGTACATATAGTCTTTTTTTGGTATTTTTTTGCATTCACTGGAAATAACAAAGCCATTATGGATGGATTTGACAAGAAAAAACAGCATATATTACAGGAAATCGGCTTGAACTCAGAATCAAACCCGGATGCTTCACCAAAAGGGACAATAGATGCGTTATGTATTCCACTCATTACACTGATTAATTCACATAGCGATATGGTCACAACTTCATCATGCTCAGGTCGTGTTTCTGTATTTGTTGAAGGATCAAAAGAATTAAATACAGAAAGAGATAATCCAGCAGATTTATTGACAGCTGATGAAGCATTTAAAATTGGTGCTAAAGGTGAAGGTGGTCATTGGTTATTTGTTTCTCATGAAAAAGAAGATATTAATGAATGGTGGATGAAGACATCTCCATTATTAAAATTTGAAAAATCTTCTGATAAAGAATACAACATTAAAACAAGATATATTTTATTTAAATATGAACCTTTGATTTTACATGTTCAATGTCGTGATTTTAAATCCGCTTCAAGGTTATACAGTAGTGCGATGGGTTGTGGTTTCAGAGAATCTGGAATTGGTGCAAACAATAACGTTGCGATTAGAATTTCAATCAGACTTGATGTTCCAATTGGATACATAAATAATAAAGATGAACTTATAAGCGTAGTTGATGAGGCTTATCTAAAAATGATTACAAAACTTGCTTTTGATAGATTTTTAGAAAATGAAAGAAAAATGGAAAAATTGTACAATAGAATAGACGAAGAAGTGATTCAATATATTGAATCAACTGATCACATAGAAACAAAAGAAGAAAGAAAAGAAAGAAAAATGCAAGAAGGTCTTGCCAGAAGAGATGAAGTACGTAAATTAAAAGAAGAAAAGAAGAGGTTAAAGCAACTGGAGCTTGAAAATGTCGCTGCTGCTACAATTAATAAAGTGAACCTAAGTTGAAAAAGAAAATAAATCTATCTATTTATCTAATGGTATATAACTATATGCAATAAATTCCCTACAATTTAGATATTTCATTTTCAATTAAAAAGTCAACTTCTGTTATATCAAGAGTACCTGACTTAGTAACTCTCCAACTTGCATTTGAACCATCAAACATTTCCGTATTAGTTTTAGATTTCCACTTCCAAATAGAAGCAAGTTCTTCATCCAATTTTCCCTGTACTCTTTGTATAATATATCTTCCAATAATAGGAAAGAATTTAAATGCATGTCCTGAATCACCAGTTGCAATGTAACAGTTATTATAACCTGGAACTTGATCAATAAGAAAATTAGATCCTTCTCTATCTCCAATCCAACATATTTTTGAACCTATAAATTTATGATCAGCCAATTCCGGAACATACTTTTTCAATAACTCTCTTAATGTTGATATAGAATCTTTTGGTATAGTATCCTTTGGATAATTATTATGGAATCTGGGTAATGAAACATCTTGATTCTTATCAAACGGATCAGTGACAGTTCTCTTGACTCTCACACCACTCAAACAGACTTTCATAATCTTTGTTTTTGAATCTGGTGGAAAAAAATATCCCAATTCTGCATCATAAATAATCGGAATATCTTTATAATAATTATATTCATTATTTGATAATTGTATATGTGTAACGTACAATCCTGTTGCTGATTGTTGATTTTCTAATGTTAAGATACTACCAGTGTTTGCACCTGCACAAATTAATATATTGCTTGCACTATGAACATAACCAGATTTTGTTATAACACCTGATGATCCATCAGAATATTTTTTTATTCCAATAACATCACCAGAATCACCAAATGTGCAAATAACATTAGGATGATTTTTAAGATAGTTATAAACATCTTTTAATGTTTGCATTGAAACACCTAATCCTGATTCTGGATTATATTTTACTTCTTGATTTGAAGCCACACTATTGTCTTTCAGAAAAGGAAATTTTTTTCCCAGTAAATCACCACCTTTGAAAATTTCGTATTCACCACCTTCTCCAACACTTTTTAACATTTCAACACCTTGCATTTCGAATTTAATTCTATTTTGATGGGATAATGGAGTAACTAAGATTCTACCACATTCACTAAATGATTTTTGATATATTGGATCAGATCTCCAAGCATATAATGCTTCAATAGCAAGTTTCAAATGAATTGGATCATTATATTCACATCTTACAATTTTGTTAAAATCGTTAGCTGCTGACCACGGTGATGGTGGTTCATACTTGTCAATAATATGCACAAAGTGACCTTCTCTAACCAGTTCCAAGGCTGTCGAAAGACCAAATACACCACAACCAACAATTAGAGTTACCATGTTTATGATATATTCAGTTAAAAATTCCAAAGATACTATTTTTCAAGATAAACATGCATTATTGAAAAAATCAATGTCCATATCATCTTCAACAAATTAACGATCTTCGGATAAGAGCGAGCGTTCATTTTCTGATCGACAAATCACTGATTTGGAATTATCAAAGATTAGATTAAAGCTCAAATTGATATTTGTATCTATGTTTTTGATGTATGATGATATCTCTTTATACATATATATCTAAAATTATAAAAATATTCACATATAAAAAGAAGCTATGTTTCCTGATCTTTCGGTGTAGATTCCTTCTCCAAAAACTCAGTCCAAAGAGAGACAAATGAATCCCCTTGAGCTACTGATGATTGACGTCCAGGGGTTGGAACTTCTACAACACTATTAGAATTTGATCTATAATTACCAGATGATAAAAGACCCGCATGCCTTTTCTTTTCATCATCCCAATCTAAGAAATTGGCAATCAACTGAAGAACTTCGAATTTTTTAGTATCACCCCTTGGAAGTTGTAAGAAACTAATGAATAAATTAGATACCAATTCTCTATCTACTGTCTCTTTACTCGATTCTCTTTTGATTAATTTCATAGCCTTTGTTAAATGTTCATTCAATGTGATTGTTTCATGTCTTAACTTACCCACTAAAAGTTGTTTATCTTTAAGATCTTTTTCAAGTTCTCCTATTGTTTTTATTTTTTCATCTTTCTCTATTATTGCATTTTTTAAATCATTAATTTCATTAGTAAAATCATTCAACTGTGTTGTTTTACTGTTTAATTGAGATTTGGAATTAGAGATTACTTCCTGATTATCTCTCTCCAATTGGGCAATATTTTCTTTCAGTCTATTGACATCGAGTAATATCTGTTGACATTTCTTTTCTGAACTTTCCTTTTCTGCAGTAATTGTATCTATTTTTGTCTTAAAATCTATCAATTCTTGATTTAAATTAGTTTTAGACATCTTTTCTTCTTGAATTAAGATTAAATATTCTTCTAAATCAGATTTAGCTTCTTTAAGTTCTCTTTTTAACTTTTTATTTTCTATTTCAAGTTGCTTAGCTTCAGTTTCTAATTCAAAATCTTGATTATCAACTTGCTTTTTTAATTCACTATTTTGGGATGTTAATCTATCACATTCTGAATTTAAATTGCTAACTTCCAATTTTAATTCAGTAAGTGCAGCTTCAAGAGTACTGACTTTAGAACTTGATGAATCTAAAGTTGATTTTAATTTTGCATTTTCCGTTTGCAATGACTCAAATTGGGCTTCTGATTCTTTCATTTTACTGAAAACAGATTTCATCTGTGAAATTCTGCTTAATAAAGTGTCATAGTTTTCTTTGTATTTTGTACTTTCTTCAGTTTTATTGGCAAGTTGTTGTTTAAGAGTTTCAATTTGTGAATTGGAAGAATCATTGGATGGTGTTGGTGATTCTTTCAATAATATTATTTCTTTATCCTTTTCATTATTTTCAGATATTATTTTTGATATTTTTGAATCTTTTTCTGATAATTCCAATTTAAGATCTTCCAATTGCTTTTGCAACAATACTATTTGTTCATTTGAAAAATCGACTTTTTCTTCAAATACTTCAGTATCAACTAATTGTTCAGGCTTTCCATTTTCTTCAAGGGAATCAATTTTTTCTGTGATTTCCACTGATTCGGGAGTAGGTTCTCTGCTCACCTTTTCTTGACTTACACCATTTGATTGTTGTTTGGCACCATTTTTCTTAGACTTTTTCTTTGTCATAATTGTCAGCTCTCTATTTATGTGTTTGCAGCTTTCGTAATGGCTTTGCCAACTTGTATCAAACCATCTTCTCTTCAGCCAGTTTTCCAGTTCTCCTCCACCAACAAAACTCTGCGCTGTACAAAATAGAAAACTAAAAACTAAAAACTAACTAAGAACCAAATCGTCAACAAAGCGAAAAAAAATTCGGTGCAAATTCTCAATTCTGCTAACAATAAATATACGCAACATGGACAGACACGTAACACACAACGTATAGTAAAGTGAAGTAAGGTTAAGGAAAGAAAATGGAGTGCATTTATCTTTTGATTTGTTAACAAAGATAATTAATCAATCAATAACTAATAGAATAATAAACAATCAGAAATGGATATTTCGACAATATTTGTGCTTGCATCTGGTACTTTTCTCAGATTTGTGGTTTTCATTTGGATACCAAATTTATCCCATGTTATGGATCAATTTTCACTTTTTGCAACTCCAATTAACTCATATATATCATTAACTGAAGGTATTTATTTACTTTCAAACGGTTTGAATCCATATCAGCAAGGTGAGATTATACATCATCCACCAATACTACTTAAATTCTTTGCAATATTAAAGAACTTCCAAATTGATGATAATTTTAATACAACAATATTTTATTCAATTTTAGATTTAGTTATATGTTTACAACTTATTAAGATTAACAAACTTTTAAATGGAAATGATGGATATAGTTCACTTAAAATTGCATGTTTTTATATGTTTAATCCATTTACAATTTTAACATCATTTGCGAAATCTACATATTTAATTAATAATCTTTTTGTTATGTCTACTTTTAGTGCATTAATTAAAAATCAATTAGATGTTTCAATTATTTTATTATCATTTTCAACATATTTAACATATTATACATGGTATTTATTGGTACCGATTTGTTATTGGAGATATCAGAATGAGAAAACTGTAAGTTCAATTATTAAATCTATTTTATTATTTATTTCATCAATTACTATATTATTTGGTATTAGTTATAAATTGAGTAATAATTCATTTAATTTTATCAATTTATGTTACTTGACAATTATTCAATTAAAGAAGATTACACCTAATTTAGGTTTATGGTGGTATTTCTTTACTGAAATATTTGATTCATTCAAATACTTTTATTTATCGGTATTTAATTTATACAGTTTTATTCTTGTTTTACCATTATGTACAAGATTTATTGTACCAAATGATAAAATGAAAGTAATGTTTGTTAGTTGGATTATAATTGGTATAACAAATTTTGCAAAACCTTATCCTATATTTGCAGATTATAGTTTATTTTATTCATCAGTATTTTTATTCAAACCATATTTTAAATATTTAAAAATAAGTCCAATTACAATGTATGCTGCTTTATTTGTCGTTTTTTTACAATCACCCTCATATTATATTGTTTGGATGGTTTTAAGTTCAGGTAATGCTAACTTTTTTTATGCGGTAAGTCTTACGTTAGGTTTAGTATCATCTGTTATTTTAAGTGATTTTGTTTGGGCATTTTTAAAAGATGAATATTATTTAAAGCAAAAAGAAATTAATAATGGTAAAGAAATACCCGAGACAAGTTTAACTCAAATTTAAGCTATAAATTATTTAGATACTTAAATTATTTACTTAAATTAGATATTTTATTACGAATTTTCATATAACTTTCTGTACTACTAAAACTACTATATATACATAATCATAAAGAAAAAAAATATTTTGATTAAGTTACGAAGAAGAGCTCATTCTCTTTGGAAATACTGTTCAGAGTTGTGAATCAAATCTTCTATTTTAAAACAAGCTAAAACTAATATTAATGTGTTCAATTTTCCATACGAACAATATAAAATTGTAAACAAAATTTTGCTGCTTTGCAAGATTTAGCACAAGGTAAATGATAAAGTATGTAATATTTTGCTCCCGTTTTAAAAAAAATATGTTAAAATAATTTTTTTGTTTGTTAATTGCTTCAAGTATATTTAAGCTTCTAATTAAAGTAAGTGTCAGGACTTACAGAATGTTCAACAATAGATAATGGTTCTAATGGCCATCACATTAAACAGACTTTTTAGCGGATACATTAATGAATTAATATATTTTACAGCATTACAGATAAATATATATTCAATCGCTAAGGCATAAATAAGATGATTCATCAACGAAACAAAGGAAAGCCAAATCCGTGAAGAGAAAGTAATAACTATGAATGAGTAGATAGATATATATACGTCAACAATGTTTTGATAGGTTGTATACGCAATTCAGGGTTAAGTATTAGGTTAGCTAACAAAGACAAGCCACTGACGGAGAGTTACGGAGTGTCAAAGCAGTAACCTACTGCATCATAAATCATAAACCCCAAATCAGAACCATTTGTCGTTTGTCGTCTATCCAAGGAACTATTACTTATCTCGGACATCGACTTGGGCTGTGCACCCTCTCTCTCTCTTTGTTCTTCTTCGATTTAAACGCCAACCGACAGCCAACCGGCCAGAAAGCAAAAAGCAAAAGTCAGGGATCCCAGCGCCGCCGCTGTAGCAGCACGGTCCACGCAAGATAACCGGGAAACCAATTTTGCTGGCTTGCACTTTCTGTTTTCAGTATATGAGAGATCGGCCTCTTTTTGGTTTAATACACAATTAAGTTTCTTTCTTTCTGACCAGCTTGTATTTGATATGGATAATGGATTATATGGTTGGAGGTTGGTGAAGATAACATGGAATAGAGGAATAGAGGAATAAGGGATACAGGATATCGAGGAGTAGATAATATTGACAATATCGATAATAGATTTATTGATTGATAGCGTATCTCGATATCTACCGATAAGGGTTTAGCTTCTTCGTCCTTGTCTTATTTATATTCCTTTATTTTTCACGATCCATGTTCTTCATATATTTATATACAACCATAGTCCTTTAATTTTCAACTTATCCAATAATTCTTTTCTCATCTCTTTCTCTTTCTCCTTTTCTTTCTCCTTTTCTTTATCTTTATCTTTATCTTTATCTTTATCTTTATCTTTATTTTCCCTTTTTTCTTTATTTATTCTTTCTTCTATTCTTTACTAAGACAATCAAAATATATAATAATGGATTTTATAAAACCGAAAAAGACAAGAGAAGAAATTAATATTGAAGCTGAAAGAGAATGGATTCCAGGTACTGTTTACCTTGTTGATGTTGAAAAAAATTTAGATGTTCAACATAATGGTTCATCAGATATCGTTTTAGTTCCACAACCATCTGATGATCCAAATGATCCATTAAGATGGTCTCAAAATAAAAAAAATTTTCAATTTGCAATTATTTTTTATTGGTCATTTTTAACATCTGTTGCAACAAATTGGGTTGGTCCAGTTTGGGATGATTGGGTTGAAGATTTTAATACAACTTATACAGTTTTAAATGATACTTCAGCTGTTTGTTGGTTATTTTTAGGTATTGGTTGTATTTTTTTACAACCAACTGCAATGACATTAGGTAGAAGATGCGTTTATCTTTTTGCAACTCTTGTTCAAATGCTTGGTAATGTTCTTGGTGGTTGTACTCAAAATGTTGGTGCTCTTTATGGTGTTAATATTATGACTGGTTTTGCCGGTGCTCCATGTGATTCTTTAGTTCAAATTTCAACAACTGATATATTCTTTCAACATGAAAGAGCAACTAGAATTTCACTTTTAACTTTTGCTCTTTATTCTGGTTCTTATCTTGGTCCAATTGCTGCTGGTTATATTGTTGAAAATTCTCATTTTACTTGGAGATGGTGTTATTGGTTTTTAGTTATTTTTTTTGGTGCTTTATTAATTGTTCAAATTGTTATTATGGAAGATACAACTTTTGTTGGTCAAAGAAAAGATGAATCAAAAGTTGAAAAAGATATTCTTGCTCAAGTTATTAGTAGAGAAGATGATCCTGATGCATTTGCAAGTAAATCAATTGAAAAGAAAATTACTAATAATAATGAAAAGGATAAAGTGATTTTTGAAGTTGAAGATTTTAATAAGCCTGTACCTGAAATGAGATCTTATATTCAAAGAATGATTCCAATTGAACGTACTTATAATGATAAAAGAGCTTGGTGGAAAATCTTTATTCGTCCAACTTTAACTTTAGCTTTACCAGCAATTGTTTGGACTGGATTTGTTTATGGTGTTCAAGTTATGTGGTTATCTTTAATTGCAACTACACAATCTGAATTCTTTTATTATGATCCTTATAATTTTGGTACAGCTGCTGTTGGTGATACAAATTTTTCTTCTTTAATTGGTTGTTTTATTGGTATGTTTTGGGGTGGTCCATTATCTGATAAATTCGTTGCTTGGAAAGCTAGAAGAAATAATGGTATTCTTGAACCAGAATTTAGACTTTGGTTTTTACTTTTACCTGCGGTTATTAATTCGGCTGGTCTTTTAATGTATGGTTTAGGTGTTAATGCAGGTGTTCATTGGATTTGTCCTGCCGGTTTTGGTATGGGTTGTCTTGGTTTTGGTATGGGTTCAGGTGGTGCAATTGTTTTAACTTATGCTTTAGATTGTTATCCACAATTACAATCGGAAAGTATGGTTATGATCTTATTCCTTAGAAACATGATTGGTATGGGTTTTACATTTGCAATTCAACCATGGTTAGATTTAGATGGTATTGTTACTACTACTTGGTTAATGTTTATGTTATCAATGGTTTTTAATTTTAGTTGTTTATTCTTTATTAAATGGGGTAAACAATGGAGAAGACAAACAAAAGATTTATACGTTAAATTCTCTGATCCTGATTTTTTCCTTTAATTAATTAAATTAAATTAAATTCAATAGCTGGTTATATCTTATTTGTTCGAAATTTCTTATTTGTAATTTTTTTTATTCACAATATTTACTTATATCACACATATATTTTTATTTATTTTAATTTAGTGTTTTTCTTTCCAAAAAAATAGTTAAATAACTAATTATTTTACTGATACAACAATCAAACATGTAATTAAACTAATTTGTTTAGAAAAAAATTATTGCAATATATATATATATATATTGTACTTATAAAAATATACAAATGAAATGTTTAGCAGTTATAAAGAAGAATGCTTTTTAGACATTGATCCATTGTTACGTCCATAATAATTTACATGCCTAGATCTATGCCCACTTTCATTAATATTAACTAATGCTTCTTCAATACTACTTTTAATACTTTCTAAATCATTCTCTAATGAATCCATTTGTCTGATTGTTTCATCTAATTTTGCAGTTTCTTTAATTATTTCAGAATCATCATTTTTAATATTTTTAATTATATCTTTAAAGTTTTCATTAGTTTCATTTTGTTTTTCAATCATTAATTCAGATTCTTGAATTGATTTAATAGCCCTATTTATTTCTTCTTCCATATATTTATTTTCATTCTGACTACTTTCTAATTTTTGTTCAAGTTTAGAAATTTCTTCTAAAAGTTTGTACTTTTCAATGTCTTTATTAATATATTCTTTAATTTTTTCATCTTTAATTTTATCAGTTATATTTTCGATTTTTATTTCATAGTCTTTGATATCATTTTTTAAATTTTCTGTTTTCAATGTGTATTCATCAATTTCACTATTAATAACAGATAATTTATATTCTTTATCATTAACATCTTTATTTAATTTAGAATATGCATCAATCATAACTTGAAAATTTTTTAATCGAATATCACTAAATCCATTAAATCCTTTAACTTCTTCATCAAGATCAATCAATTTTCTAATACTTGCATCAAAATGATAAATTAAAGTATGCGTTAAAACATCATGTTGTTTAATTTCTTTTGAAATACCAGTTAAATTTTCATAATCTTTATTTAATGGATTCATTAAATAATTTTTTTCAAGTCTTTTAGTATCATAATAATTTTTACAAATTGCATTTTTTTTAGCAAATCTAGGTTGAATAATATGTCCAATCATTTGAGTTTTACCACCAAAATTTGTATTCAAACTATCTTGAACACTTGGACGGTTTTCTTCTTCTTCTTTCAGAATTTCTTCATTATCAAAATTAAATTTAACTTCTGTTAATAATGATCTTTCAACATCTCTTGAAGTAAAATGTGCAATAGATGGTAATTCAGGTAATGGCCATTTAATATTGATAGGATCTGAAAGATATTCTTTTAAATATAATAAATGTTTAGTATATGCTGGTTTTAAAATTGATGGAAGTTTTCCAACTCTATCTCTAAGTACAACTATAGCTGCAGTTATTGGCCTTACAAATTCATCAATACCACGAGTTTTAATTTCTTTTTCAAAATAATTTTCAATATGTTCAACAGAATTTATTGGAATTAATTTTAAAAATTTTGTTTTATATGGATTTGAAATAATTTTAATAAATTGATGATTCAAATCAACATTTAAGTCAAATAAAACAATAAAATTCATTTTAATTTGATATGAATTTAAATTATTAGTTAATTCCTTTTCATTCATCTTTTCAAAATTTGATGGAAAAAGATGAACATTTAAATTTAAATTCATATTCTTTTTTTGATTTGCAGATGAATCCCTTAATTTAATACCTGAATATCTATATAAATTACATCTATGACCAATACATAAGGCATCAACAAGATCCATCGCTTTTCCAGATGGAACAATAATTCCAATATTTATATTTTTATCCTTTTTTGATTTATCAGTTTTATCAATTGGATTATAAATTGAATCTAATTGAATTAAAATATCATTCATGATTTGAAATTTTCCACTAGTTTCAGCCAATCTATTTGGCAAATCTCTTGTTGTCAGACTTTTTGGGAAAAAATGATCAATTAATAAATATGGATGTAAACATACAAGTTTTGTATTTTTTAATAAAGTTTGTAATGAAGATATTATAATTTCTTGTCGATTTGATGTCATTAAATTCCATGATTCTGAATCTAATTTTTCAAAAAATCTTAAAATATCACTATAATGTAATGAAACAATTTGATCAATTAATTCTTTTTGGAAATCGCTCATTGGAGTTGCAATTATATATTCATTTGAAATTTGATATGCAGGATCAATTTTGAAATGATCTGTATCAACAATACATGGTTCTGGTTTAGCATCTAATATACGCAGTAAATCCATTTTGAATGATTTGTGAAAAAAGAATTTAAATAAAGTAGAAAAAATAGAAATAGAAATAGAGATAGAAATAGAGATAGAAATAGAGATAGAAATAATCAAAACTGTTAACAGGAAAGAAGAAAGAAAGAAAGAAAGAAAGAAAAAAGGCATATATATATACTGTATAGCAAATAGTTAAATTTCAAGATCTTTCTTTGTGCGTGCAGAGTTTCACCTTTTTTGTTTTTGGTGTTTGGTTTGGTTTAGTGAGGAAAGCGTATAACTGTCAAAGAAAAGGAGATTGTATACAATAAAAGAAGATTATAGTGATTTATATCAAAACTGCACCGACATCCCATATTCCACAGCAACATCATGGTAGAGAAGACATTAACTAAGGATGAAATTAGCCTTTATGACAGACAGATTCGTTTATGGGGAATGGAAGCTCAAACCAACCTACGAAACTCTAATATTCTTGTCATAAATTTAAGTGGTGTTGGGGTAGAAATCGTCAAGAACTTAACCCTTGGTGGTGTTGGAACATTAACACTGATGGATTCAAGTAAATTAAAAGAACAAGATTTAAATTCTAATTTTTTTGTTGAAGAAAAACAAGTAGGTATGTTAAAAGTTGAAGCATCAAAGACGAGAATTCAAGATATGAATCCTAGAGTTCAATTTAAAATAGATTCTAGAGATTGGGAAACTTTAAATGAAGAAGAATTTAGTAAATTTCAAGTTATTGTTAGTACAGGATTTAATAGTGCACAAATCTCCAAATTAAATAAAATTACAAGAAAACTTAATATACCATTTATTTCATGTTGTGTTCATGGTATGTATGGCTTTATATTTAATGATTTAATTAAATGTGAAAGTTGGATTAAATTAGAGAAATCAAATTTAAGAAAAGTTGGTGATTTAGATATGGTAAGTAAAATATTATCACTTGAAGATATAACGGAGAATGATATTGAACTGCAAAAAGTTTTGATTTCTAATGAATATAGAAATTGGGATGAATTAAGTGGTAAATATTTAAATTCACAATTTCCAACAGATAAGAAGAAAAAGAAGAAGATTAATGCTTCTTTAATATCTTTATTAGCTTTGTTAGATTTATCTGATATATATTTACATAAAGATATTGAAGATGTTATTATTGAAAAGGAAGATTTATTAAATAGTATTACAAAAGTTTTAAAGAAGTTGGAATTACCCAGTAGTATACAAATGAATGATGATTGTTTGAAAAAGTTTATTAGAAATGCATATTGTGAATATCAACCTACCAATGCCATCATTGGAGGCGTTGTTTCACAAGATATCATTAATACGCTTGTTCATAAGGAATTACCTATTAATAATGTTTGTATATTAGATGGTTTTAATAGTGAAATGCCTGTGTATAATTTATAATTGATATAATAATATATTATTTCTTTTCTTTTATATACCATTTGTATTATATAATTTAATACTTCTATCCCAACCACCAGTTAAAATACATAAATTATTATCATCTTGTTCAATTATTTCACATGCCATTAATTTATCTAAAGTTAATAACTTTTTATATACTAACCAATTATCACATGAAGTTAAAGATAATATACCATCATAACCTGTTGATATTAAAGTATCACCTTTATTAGTAAATTTAACATTTGATATAAGTTTTGAATGTGCTAAAATTGAAGATATATTTTTATTCATTCTAATATCCCAAATTAATAATTGAGAATCTGAACCACCAGATGCAAGATGATAACCATTTAATCTCCAATCTAATGCATGAATTGATTTTATATGACCATTTTCTATTAAATTTGAAATACATTTACCTGATCTTAAATCCCATAATTTAATTATATTATCATTACTAGCCGATGCTAATAATGAACCATCAGGATGAATTGAAATTGAATTCACTGAATCTGTATGACCTTCTTGATAATATAATTCTAAATTTTTTTCAATATCCCATAATCTCCAAGTCAAATCAGCTGATGCTGATGCAATTAAATTACCTATTGGATGAAATTTTAAATCATTTATTCTTGATAAATGACCTTTTAATTCTAATTTACTAAAGTTTTCATATAATGGATTTTGAATTATATTAATTATACCATCTGAACCACCGGTTGCTAATATTGAATCATTTATTGGAGACCATTGTAGTCCTGATATTTTTTCAGGATGTAAATTTGAAATTGTATTTATTATATTTAAATTATTTGGATCAAGTATGTAACAAGATCCATTCCATGAACTAACAGCTAAATGATTGTTTATTAAAGAATATGAAATATTAGAAGTAAATCTATTAGATATTAATTGTGTACCTTGTAAAGTAAAATTTTCCTCAATATAATTATAATATCTTCTTCTTTTAATAAGATTTTCAATTGTATCAAAGTTTTGATATTGTTGATATTGAAATTCTAGTCTTGATTGTGCCTTTGTTATGGAATAATCTGCAATTTTTATACGTGTATTATATAATGAGTCGGGTCCTGGTGTATAAAACTCATCATCATCATCGTCATCTTCTTCTTCTTCTTCGTTATTGTGATTTTCAAGTTCATCTCCATAATCATTGTGATACACCCTTTCTTCTTCTTTATAGACTTTATCTTCAAGCATATCACGATGTTTCAAATCCATAGCTGCTACTGATATACTTTATTTGACGTGTCTTGTATTGCCTTTTTTTAATTTGTATGTATTCATGTATGTATCATAGTGTGGTCTGTGGTCAAGAAATATACAGAGAAACAAAATAAAAAAAAAAATAAACAAATAAATAAATAAATAAATGCGAAAATAAGCGCTAAGCTGAGCCACTAAAGGTCGATCGACGCACTTTTTAAAAAAAATAAAAAAAAGAGAAAATGGAAATAGAAATAGAAATAAAAATAAAAGAGAAAATCAAAAGAGTGGAATGCGGAACTAATCCACCCACTAGTCCGACATCCGACTTTTCCCTACACACTCCACACTCCACACGACCGCGGCCATCCTGTTTCGCTTTTCGGGGCTTCGGAGACTCTTAGCACTCACTCCTTAGTACGCAGCACTCAGTACTCAGCAAGGCACCAGCCCACCGCCCATGACAACACTTCAATTCAATCAGAAAACAGAAAACAGAAACCGACACTGAAAACTCCGTTAACCCTCTACCCGCTGCCCCGCTGCTCCGTGATCCATCCATCCTTAATTTCCCATTATTAATTGTCAATGAGTAATGGACAAACTGCTAATCCGGGGTAGTACTATGGCATATTCAATATGTCATATTTAGTATGTCATATCTGATATGACTAAGGGTTATGGTTAATGGATAATGGTTGATGGATATTTGGATTTTTTTTTCTTATATAAATACACTTCGCCACCTATCCCTTTTCAACCACATTATCACTCATTTCTATTCTTTTTATCTTATCTTAATTATTCTATATCCAAAAAACAAAACAAATCACTTATACATATATATTAAAAATGGTTTACACACAAATTAATCTCGATGAAGAAGAAAGAGCCTTTCAAGCTGAAGTTGATGAAGTCAATAGATGGTGGGCTGAACCAAGATGGGAAGGTATTGTTAGACCTTATACAGCTGAAGAAATTGTTAAAAGAAGATCAACTTTAATTAATCCAAATGCTTCTGATGCAATGGCAAGAAAAGCTTATAATTTAATTAAAGAACATGCTGCTAATGGTACTTCTTCAATTACTTTTGGTGCTTTAGATCCAATTCATGTTGCTCAAATGGCTAAATATTTAGATACTGTTTACGTTTCTGGTTGGCAATGTTCTTCAACTGCTTCAACTTCAAATGAACCATCTCCTGATTTAGCTGATTATCCAATGGATACTGTTCCAAATAAAGTTCAACATTTATTTTATGCTCAATTATTTCATGATAGAAAACAAAGAGAAGAAAGATTTTCTTTATCAAAATCTGAAAGGGCTAAACTTAATTATATTGATTTTATGAGACCAATTATTGCTGATGGTGATACCGGTCATGGTGGTACAACTGCAATTTTTAAATTAACAAAAATGTTTATTGAAAATGGTGCTGCTGGTATTCACATTGAAGATCAAGCTGCTGGTACAAAAAAATGTGGTCATATGGCTGGTAAAGTTTTAGTTCCAATTCAAGAACATATTAATAGATTGATCTGTATTAGAACTTCTGCTGATGTTTTCAGATCTTCTCTTTTAATTGTTGCTAGAACTGATTCTGAAGCTGCAACTTTAATTACTTCAACAATTGATAACAGAGATCATTATTTCGTTCAAGGTACAACTAATAAAAATATTGCTCCTTTAGTTGATGTTATGAATAAAGCTGAAGCTTCTGGTGTTTATGGTGATGAATTAGCTGCTGTTGAAGCTAGATGGGTTGAAGAAGCTCATATTCAACAATTTCATGAAGCTGTTGCTGAAGCTATTGATGCTTCATCAATTTCTGATAAAGAATCTGCAATTGCTAAATTTAATTCAATTGTTACTCCATTATCTGGTCATTCAATTGATGAAGCTCAAAAAATTGCAGCTGAAATATTAGGTCATGAACTTTATTTCAATTGGGATAAACCAAGAGTTAGAGAAGGTTATTATAGATATAATGGTGGTACTCAATGTGCAGTTAATAGAGCTAGAGCTTTTGCTCCATATACTGATATGGTTTGGATGGAAACTAAATTACCAATTTATGAACAAGCTAAAGAATTTGCTGAAGGTGTTAAAGCTGCTTATCCAAATAAATGGTTATCTTATAATTTATCTCCATCTTTTAATTGGAATTCTGCAATGACTCCAGAAGAACAAGAAACTTATATTCCAAGATTATCAAAATTAGGTTTTGTTTGGCAATTTATTACTTTAGCTGGTTTACACACAACTGCTTTAGCTGTTGATAATTTCTCTAGAGATTTTGCAGCTCATGGTATGAGAGCATATGGTCAAAATGTTCAAGCTAAAGAGATTGAATCTGGTGTTGAAGTTGTTAAGCATCAAAAATGGTCTGGTGCCGAATATGTTGATTCTATTGTCAAGTTGGTTACAGGTGGTGTTTCTTCAACTTCTGCAATGGGTGCTGGTGTCACTGAAAATCAATTCAAATAAGTGTATTCTCTAGTTAGTTTCATGTTTCTATTTTATTTTCTATATATATATACATAAATCTTTCAATTCCCCTTTATATTTTATATACTTTATACTCTATTCTTTTAAATGAAATTTTATGATTCCAATGTATAATGTATTCTAATAGATCTAATAAGTCTAAGAAAGCTCAGACTCGGCGAATGCGCACTTACACTTCCGTTGTACGTTGTACGTTTTGGGAAGGAGGCGGCTGGCTCTCTAACGAACCTATCTTTAAAAAAAATATTACTGAGATGAGAGATCATAAATTATCAGTTGGCTATTGATCATGTTTAAACTTTCTTTTACTGATTGATTTATATTTTTAATATACTTTTCTACTTTTAGTTTAATACATATCTGTATATCTAAGAATATATATATATATACCATGTCTGATTCCCATACATCAAATGAAAATGACGATAAATATTTTACCTTTGCCAATCCTACAGTTCAACATTCACTTCATGTTGTTGATGCAGATTATGGTGCGTTTGAATCTCAACTTCCACGTGGAAGAACTAATAATTTAAAACTTAGAACTCCAAAATTTTTGAAAAGATTTAAAGATAAATCATTATTTGATGAAAGAGAAAAAGTTATATTAGATAATGAAGATGATCTTAAATTACGTGCTGAACCAGAAATTGCAAATATTAATTATATTTCTGATAAGAGATCAATTAAAAGTAAATTTGTTCCAATTCCAAATTTAACACCTGAAAGTGAAGATGATGATTTATCTGATAATGATGTTCTATCAATTTCAACTTCAGGTAGTTCATCAAATAATATTAATGATGCAAAAATTTATCAACCGTTACCAATATTAGAAAATCAAAAATATGACAGGTCACAAAATGAGAAAAAAAATTCAAATTTAAAAAATGAATCATCCCCATCATCATCATCATCATCATCATTTAAAAAGGAAAATAAATCATTAAATTCATATAAAAAATTTAAGAAAAATTCAAATAATTCAATTACACCATCACTGCAATCAAAATTACAAATTGATGAAAATTATAAATCCAAAATTGAATTGGAATATGAAAAACTTAAATTTAAAGCTGCAAGATATCAAACTGAAAGAGATATGTTAAAAGTTAAAATTCAACATCAAAAAATGGCATTTAAATTACGTGAATATGAATACTTTTGTGTAAATGGAATAGATCATAAATCAATTGAAAATGATAGTAATTTAAATACAACATATAAATCTAATATTGAAAATTATCAAACTGGAAATAACGTATTCTTACAATCTCAATCACAGTCACAACAAAGGCAAAAAGGATTAAAAAATACTAATAATCAAACTTCAAAATCACGAAATAGTAATATGATGGAAACTAATTTTTTTGATAAATTATCAACTAATATGCCACCAGAAGTAGTGGAATATTTTCAATATTATGCAGATTATGTACCATCAATTAAAACAATTAGAGAATTTCATCAGGCTGTATTAGAATGGGTTTATACTATACCTTTCTTATCAATAATTTACCCAATACTCAAACTTCTTGGAATTATTATACCAAAAAATTCGAAAAGAACATGGAGTTTTAGAGCTTTGTTAGTCGGATTTTTAGATTCAATAATTTTATTATTAACTGGATGGATTGTTTATAACTTTATAAAATTTACTGTAACTTTTATTATAAGCTTTTTAAAAGTTGCAAGACTTTTAGGTATTGCTTAGTTTATAATTTATTATGTATTTTTTTTTTGTATTTAATTTAATAATATTACGGTTTCTTTTCTTTTTTTTAATGGGTAACGGATATTTTCGTATTATGTTATGTTATGTTATGTTATGTTATGTTATGTTATGTTATGTATGACCGTATATATATATTTTTTGAAAGTTATACTTAAGTATAAACGAAATAACTAATTAATGATAAAAAATGAAAAAATAATAAAGATAAAAAATCAAACCAAATATTTCTTAAAAAAAATTCCCACCAATATCCAGATTTGCGAGCCAAGATGAATAAAAAATAATTATTATTAAACAGTAACAGCTTGTTTAACAACATCCAAGATTTCTTCAGCAAAATTTAATGCATCACCTTGTAAGTGTGATTCAATGTATTCAGATGCAGTTTCAATAGATCTAGAAAGATCATTAGATGATTCTGATACAGTTGAGTCATCATAATTCCAGAAATCACTAATATCACCACCTGCACCGTTATAAATTAAAATATTTGGAGTTTCATCAGAAATAGAAGATAAAGCATTCTTAGTACCATACTTAATTAAATTTGCCTTTAATTGTTTTGGAGTAATTTCAGCAGTAGAAAACATAGAATCTGAAGATGGGGTTAAAGATAAGAAATATGTTAATAAACCACAAACATGTGGAGAAGCCATTGAAGTACCAGATAAAATAGCAGTTGCACTATCAGAACCAATATAAGTTGATAAAATATTTAAACCAGGTGCAAAAATATCAACACACTTACCCCAGTTAGAGAAATAAGCTCTAGTATCAGATAAAGTAGATGCACCAACAGTAACAGCTGCATCTGCTGCAGCTGGAGAATAGTTACAAGCATCCGCATCATCATTACCAGCAGCAACAGCAAAGTGTAAACCAGCTTTAACAGCAGCATTAACAGCTAAGTCTAAAGCTGGAGATTTACCACCACCTAAAGACATGTTAGCTGTTGAACCCTTAAAACCTGTCTTTGCTTCTTTAGATTCTTGAACGTGTGCATTAGCTGCAAATTCAACACCTTTAACAACATCGGACATTGTACCAGAACCATTGGATTTTAAAACTTTAACTGCAACAATTTTAGCCTTCTTAGAGACACCATAATCTTTTGAGCCAATTGTACCCGCACAATGAGTACCATGACCATTACCATCAGTATCAGTATCACCAGTTGGAATAGTAGCACCCCAAACAGCTCTACCTTCAAATTGTTCATGAGCAACATTAACACCAGTATCAATAACATAAGCAGTAACACCCTTACCAGCATCAGTATCATAAAGATACTTGTTGTAATCACCTAAGCCTAAAGTTTTTCTGTGTGAGATTCTAGATAAACCCCATGGAGCACCTTCTTGAGTTTTAGCATCAATAGCTTTAACAATAGAATCAGCTTCAATAACTGCAACATCATCAGAATTTGATAATAAGCTAATAACTTCTGGAGTGAATAAACCAGAATAACCTTTAAAACCTGGAGAATCGAAAACGTGACCAATACCGCCTGTTTTAGAACCAAAGTTAAGAGAAGAAATAGTTTCTTCAAAATCATCAGATTGTTGACTATCTAACTTAGCAAAAGATTGAACTTGAGCATCAGCAATCCATAATTTATGGAAGTTAAAAGCATCTTCAGAAATATCATCCTTCATGATAACAATATAAGAATAAGGAATTGAGTTATCATTAGTATGAACTTCTAAAGCACCAATAGAATCTTCAACAATAGGAATTTTGGAGTGAACGTTAATATCATCAGCTGTAGAAACTAATTCCAAATCATTGGATTCAGCAATAACAGCTGGAATATCCTTAAAGTTTGGTAAAACCAATGCAGAAACTTTAGTTGCTGCTAAAGAAGAGAGAATAGAGAAACAGAGAGTAGAAGATAACTTCATAGTTAATAGAGAATTGAGAATTGAGAATTATTAATTAAAAATGTGGATTGTTGCTGTACTAGAAGTTGGCCTAAAAGTATAACAACGTTGTGTGTTGAAAGAAAACAGGAATAAAAGAAGAAACAGCAGAAGCAAGGAAGAAAGTAGAGGTAAGAAAGCAGAAGAAGGAACAAGATAAGGGAAGAGGAGCAAGGAGACAAGGGCAAATGGGTAAAAGGTAAAACTAAAATGTAAAATGCTCAGCAGATAAGAAATAAGAACCTGCTCAGTGCTCAGTGCTCAGTGCCCAGCTCAGAAGAAGCGGGACGCCACCATTCGAGGGCAAATTAATTATCGATAACCAGTAAGTAGCCAGCAGCCAGTAGCCAGTAGCCACCACCCACCAGTCATCGCTTATTGTTGTGGCGAGCTGTCAAATTAGCGTGTCAAAAGATTCTGGGCAGCTGATAAGAAGACACCACCGTGCACCGCGACAGAATTGCTGTCGTGCCTGCACAAGCAGTAGCTGAAGGCAAACCTTATTTTTCTATTAGGCCTACAATCTACAATTTAACAAGCATCACATGTATACACACAGTAGTCACAGATCATGATTCATAGAGCATCTCTAGATTATGCAACCTGTAAATATTTTTAGGTAGAAGGATACGTACATGTTCATTTATAATCTATTCTATCCATTTATCTACCATACATCTCCAAGGACACAAATAACCAGTCCACTGGTACATCTCCTATTTTAAGGGATTTCAAATATATTTTTATTAATTTTCCATGAGCAAATATCCCTTTGATAATATCGTGTCTGGAATAACTAATATGAGCCTTAATAATAATCCTGATATGAATATCCATAATATCAACACGAGAAATGATGACTCTCCTATGGATATATTACATACATCACAATCTTCCCTGAATGAAATTAATAAAGGGAAACATAATTCTCATTTATCAGATCATGAGTCTTCTCTCTCTCCAACAAAAATGAAGAATAATTCTGATTCTATTACCAATTCAATCACGAATAACATTCATATTCAAAATCAGAAAGCTTCTTCATCACTCTCTGCTTCATCATCATCATCATCAAGTATATCTTTATCAGCCCCAAAACCGAAAAGAACGCCAATATTATCTACAACTCTGTTTGCCAATTCCAAATCACCAATAATAGATACCAGATCAACCACACCCACCAAATTTCAAAAATGTGCATTTGTATCTGGTGCTTTAAAAAAGAACACAGAGTCTTCCAATTACTCTTCACGTTCAGTTTCTCCTTTGAATACAGATGAATCACAATTAATAGATAATCATATCAATTCTCAAGAATCACTCTTGGGTATTCGTGGAACTACAGATAACAGTAATTCTTATTTGCCAAACTCATTGGAAAGATCAAGAAAAGGAAGACATAGAAAACGTCAAATAAATCAACCTAAACGTGTTGGACATTCTAGTTCCAGTAGAAGTCGAAGTCGAAATCCAACACATCGTGAAAATTTTCAATTTCATCAAAATAGGGCCTTGGTTTTAGAATTAGATTTAAATGGTATAATTAAGTTTATCAGTAGAAGTTGGGAATCAATTGTCGGAACTAATATTGCCAAAATTGTAAATAAACCAATGAGTCAATTAATTATTGGTGAAGAAGAAGATAAATCTGTCTTTGAAAAAGCAATCAATATAATGATTCAAGATGATGAAACTTACAGAATTAGATTTATTACACCAACAAATCTTTTAGATAAAAAATCTGATAATTTTGATAATAATTCTGATAATATAACGCAATCACCTCCTATATCATGCTCTTCTGGTGATTCTAAAATTTCAGATAAAGATGCAAATGAAACCGAAACTTTAAATTCAACTAATGATAATTCTGATAATGACTCGTTAAGTATACATTCAAATTCTTCAACAATTACAACTGATGGTGGATTTATAGAATTAGAAGCTCAAGGTATTTTGATACACGATAAAAATGATCAACCAACACATTCAATGTGGATTGTCAAACCTTGGATTCCTATTCAAAGTGTTGCTTTTAGTTTTTCAGAAGATTTGGTTTCTACAATTGGTAGTTTTGGTGTTAATTTATTAGAATCTTACATGTTGCAATTGACTGATCTTGAAGTTACCGATGAAAGTTATTTACCTAGTCCATCTCTTGAGCTTTGTAGAATTTGTGAAGAACGAGTTCCAAATTGGTGGCTAGAAAAACATTCTGAATTGTGCTTAATTGAACATAGGGTAGAAGATATGGTTTATATAAAACAAGAAGAGCTACAAGATCATAGAAAATTGTTGCACAATATTTTGGAAACATTACACAAAAAACATCCACAATCTCCTGTTTTGTCACCATCACCATCTTCAACATCAACTTTATCGAATTTGGGTTTAATGGATATACCTGTTAGCTCTGCATCAAGCATAAGTTCCGTCAGCTCTTCACAATCTGAATCCAGTACATCTTCAGGTAGTGTTCTTTCAATAAGTGATTATAAAGGTTTCCCAATTCCCTACGGTCCTCAAATGGTAGGTGTTCCACCATCAAGAAGAAAAAGTGCAGGTACATTATTTCCTCAAATACGATTTCCATTTAAGAACATAGAAAATTTAATTGCATATTGTGATGAAGCTTTAAAGATTAATCCTGGTGAGATTAGATTTGACAACAAAGAATCTACTGAACAATGTGAAATTGTATATTCACCTGATTCTGCAAATGCACTGAAAGCTTTGAATGAACTAAGTTTTTTATCTTCAAGTGATCCTGCAATTCAACAACTGACTGAAGATACCAAGAATTTAGTCGAGGAAAAATTAGAAAAATTGGAAAGATATGCTCATATTCTACAATATGTAGACAGAATTACAAAAGAGACAAATGATTTGGTTATCCAGACTGTTAATAATACAATTAAGAAAATTAAAGAACATGTTTTCAATATATCTGAATCTGAATCTGAAAATGATTGCACTTCAATAAAATCTAATAGAATCCTAACACCAAATTTGAATACCCCTAAAAGCACATCTTTCTCACAACCAAATAATAATATTACTTTTAACAATGTATACTTGGATACATATTCTCCAAACACCTCCAGAGAAGATCTTAGATTTGGAAGTACATTAGGGTCTGGTAATTCAACTCCTAGAAATCTATCATCAGTAGTAAGAAAATCAAATCCTCTCATAACTGTATTGGGTGAAGAAACCAGTAGAATAAAAAGAGTACCTACAAATAATTCTTTTTCTACACCAAAAAGACCTACATCTCCAGGATCAATATTATCACTCAGTAAAAGTGTGAAAAAGAATGAAATGTCAACTAGCTCACCATTTTCATCTCCGTTATTACAATATGTTGATTCAAGTCGTTTAACTGGAGCTCCAGCATTATCATTATCTAATCTAGCTGCAAATTCTGATAAACCACCACTATCACCACTGTTAGTTCCAACAACAGTAAAACACTCAGTTCCTTCTATTAAAGATTATGAAATTGTTAAACCAATAAGTAAGGGTGCTTTTGGTTCTGTGTTCTTGGCAAAACGTAAGCTTACAGGTGATTATTTTGCTATCAAAGTATTGAAGAAATCTGATATGATTGCAAAGAACCAGGTGACTAATGTTAAAGCCGAACGTGCAATTATGATGGCTCAATCTAATTCTGAGCATGTTGTTCAATTAATTGCATCTTTTCAGAGTACACACTATCTCTATTTAGTTATGGAATATTTAAATGGTGGTGATTTAGCTACATTGTTACACAATATGAATACATTACCAGATGTATGGGCAAAAAGATATATTGCTGAAGTTATTGTTGGTGTTAATGATTTACATTTACAAGGTATTGTTCATAGGGATTTAAAACCAGATAATTTCTTGATTGATCGTTCTGGTCATGTAAAATTAACCGATTTTGGTCTTAGTAGAATGGGATTGGTTAGTCGTCAAAAGGCAGTTGCTAAATATCAAGCTCAAAATATTCATCAACGTGCACTTTCTCAAAGTAGTGGATTAAGTGCTAGAAATAGTTTTTCAAGTAATAGAAGTGCATCTGGTTTAGGCTTATTAAGTCCAGGATCATTACTAGGAATGCAACCATCATCAAATCCAGGAAGTATAAGTATAAACAATTCAGCTCTTTCCAATTCTGAAGTTGTTACAGTTGATAATCCTTTCCAAGCAAATTCAAATTTATCATTGGATAGGAATGATGAATCATTTTCATTGAATAGTTTTAAATCTCCAGATGATACTTTATCGGATAAAGATAGTATTAAAGATTATTATCCATTAAATAATATAATTGATGGTAAACACGAAGATACGAAACCATGCCCGATTACTAGATTACAACATGAATATGGAGCCAGAGCTCGTAGATTATCATCTGCGAGTCAGTCATCACAGGCATCAGATTCTCATTATAATGCTGCAAATCCTCTGGCATCTCCAATTAATACATCAAAATTGTCTAATTTAAAAACAATAACTCAAAATATCAGCAATTCAAGTGAAAATGATGCTGACTCATCTGGTCATTCAATTGAAGTTCCAAAAGATTTTGCACTTTTTGATCCTGACCATTCAACACAAGCCAGAAAGTTTGTAGGAACTCCTGATTATTTGGCTCCAGAAACAGTTGCAGGATTAGGCCAAGATGCATCAAGTGATTGGTGGTCCATTGGTTGTATTTTGTTTGAATTTCTTTTTGGTTACCCTCCATTTAATGATGATACCCCGGATAAAGTTTTCAATAATATTTTGTATGGTGAAATTCAATGGCCACACCTTTTACCTGATCAATTTAAGATGTATTGCTCAGATACTGCTCGTGATTTGATTGAAAAATTGTTAATTAAAGATCCAACTCAACGTTTAGGCAGTGGTGGATCAGAAGAGATTATGAATCATCCATATTTTGAAGGTATTTGTTGGGATACATTGTTTGATGAAGAGGCATCATTTGTTCCTGAAGTTGAACATCCGGAATCTACAGATTATTTTGATCAAAGAGGGGCAACTATGAACTCATTTCCAGTGGATGATGAGATTGAATCAGCTAATATGGAGAATAATAATAATAATGTAACATATACCAAAAGCGCCAATGATAAGGATATTGGATATTCTGAAGATTTTGAAAATGATGCCGAAGAATCCGATAATGAAGAAGATGAAGAAGATGAAGCTGAAAGTGAAGATGATAATTCTGATGTCGACAGATTTTACAATAATCCTGATGAATATATGATGAAGCGAAGTGATAGTTCATCAAATACTATTAATTCTACAAAATTAAGTTTTTCTACGAGCTCACCACAAATGTTATCATCTAGAGAAAGAAGAAGTTCAAGGTTGAATGATGCTGGTAATAATTCTGAGTTTGGCTCATTTCAATTTAGAAATTTGATGGTTTTAGAGAAACAAAATAAGGATGCAATAAATAGATTAAAGTCAGAGCATTTGGAACATAGAAATAGTATTTCTTCAATCACCTCATCTGATGGTGGTTATTATCCGCAGTCAACTGGCTCATCAAGTTCGGCGTATGGTACCGGTTCTTCACTTCCTGTCACGCCTGGAACACCATCAGTACAAGGAACTTCAATTTCTCGTGGTAGACCACAACAATTACTGACTCCTAACAAGAGATCGTCATCACCAAATCCACAAATTATTACTAATGTTAACAAACCTCCATTATTATCATTTATACCATCACCTACTTTGAAGACGTTTGGAGGACTTGAATCAGACACTCTTGCTGCAACGAAAACTGCACCAATTTCAAGTAATACTAATAGTAGTAACCTGAACATGAATTCCAATTCAAAATCAGTGGAAAAGAAAACATCAGTTAGTAGTCCGGCCATTCATATTTTAACAAAATCATTTACACGAACATTGAGTGATTTTTCTCCATCATCATCAGATAATGAAGAAAGAAGTGTGATATTAACGAAACTAAAAAAGATACCTTTAGGTAGTTCATTACATAGGAGTTCATCATCTGTATCTCAGTTTCAACAAAATTCAATATCTTTACTACCTAAATTGACAGTCTTGGTGTTTGAACCTATTCCTATTCATCGATATTCTATTACTAGAGATTTAAAAGAGATTGGTTGTATTGTATTTTCATGTGCGAGTGGTTCCGAATTAATTAAACTGACAAGTTCTAATCTTGAATTTGATATTATATTTGCATCATCAGAATCACAAAAATTAAATTCAGTTGATCTGGTGAAGTTAATACGGCACACCAATTCATTAAATTCAAATTCTACAATGGTTGCCTTAACTACATACTCTAAAGATACACAGGCATTTGGTGTTTTTGACTATGTCATCGAGTATCCTATAACAAGGAAAAAATTAAAGGATATAATTAAAAGCGTTGAAAATAATAGAGCCAATTCAGAAGAAGCAATTGTTACAGATACCGAATAGCAAGTATATAAGGTTTTTTTCACTATTATTATTTTTAGTTATTACTATTATTATTTTTATTTATTACTATTATATATTCAGTTCTCGTATTAATTAATTTATTCATATTTAAATATTTATTTTTAGAATTTTTTGAAACTTATGCCAGCACATAGTTATAAATGTAAAAAATAAGTGCAAAAGAAAGCAATGGTGCAGCAATGTGCTCTGCGGTTGAGTGACGAGGCTTTTGAGAGAGCATTTCATTAATAACTTTTACCAATTGGGTTCTTAATGCAATACTAGAAAATTTTTCATCAACTCTTGATTTACATCTTTTTGATATTTCTTGTAAATCAGGAGGAGAAAAATTCTTTACTTTTTCTAAAACATTTTCCCATTTATCAGAATCTGCTTCAATAGTAAAACCAGTAAATGTATTTTTATTATCATGGAAATTTATAATAGTCTCTAATGGACCACCTGAATTATCTGCTAATACAAGTTTTCCCATACACATGGCTTCAATTGGTACAATACCAAAATGTTCATTAGAAGGAGTATAGATTAACAAATCACATTTGGACATGAGGGCATTTTTCAAACCTGTGGAGATGGAAGTTAAAAAGATCACATTTGAAACAGCTTCGACAGCGGTTACATTTGCTGAATCCGGATTATTAAATACTTGGTAAGTAAGATTCAATTCATCACATCTAATTTTAAGCTGATTTAGATATTCGACATTTTCAGCAACTCTTGGATCATAACCACCTGCAATTACTAAAGATTGAGTTGATATATTCTTGTTTTTAGAAAGATAAGCTGCAAATGAGTCAATTGCAAGTTGAATATTCTTTTTTCTTTCAAATCTATTCACTGATAAGAAATATGACTTATTATATAATAATGTTTTTAGCAACTCAAGAGATTCAGAAGTTGGTTTAAACTGGGATTCATCCGTAGAAACACATGGGTATACGACATCCAATGATTTATTATCCAAAAGTTTGAATGTTTTCCTAACAACCGATTTTGTAAACTCTGAGTTAACAACAATTTTATCTGCATATAAGGTGGATATTTCTTCGATTGTATCAAATACAAACCTATAAATCGAACGAATCTTCGAAGTATGTGGAGCAAGTAGCTTATCTGGGAAATGACAATAAAACAAGATTTTTGTATTCCATGCAAACAAATGAAGAATTGGAATACAATAAGATAATTGATCTAATATTATTATGTCATAACTAAAAATTTTGAAAGATAAAATTAAATGTAAACTTAAGTATAATTGTCTTAAGAATGCAAAGACAATATTAAATTTACCATTTATATTTGTCGGTAAGAAATCTCCATATACATGAACATCCAATAATTCTTGTTTAACTTCTTCAAAACAATGTGATTTATCACAATGAGAAGTATAAATAGTAATTTTATTGTTATTTGTAGATTGTAAAGCCATTGCAGCATCAACAATTAAACGTTCGGCACCTCCAATACCTAAATCTGGATGAATGAATGCAATATTGAGCGCTTTATGTGAATCAGTGGTCACACTGTTGACAGTAATATTTTCTTTTTTCTTTTCTACTTTCCTGGATACTGGAGGCATTTGTAAATAAATAGATTAGTTGTTATTATGATTAAAAGAAGACATTAAATGTAGTATATATATATATGATTAATTGAGTCTAATAAGTTACCTAATGGAGAGACAGACACGTTTCACATAAACATGCTGGAAATTTGATTTTGAAAAACCTCAATAAATGCGTGCGAGCCAAATATTAAATTTATTATTTATTGCATGGAAAGTGGAAAGCTACACTAAGCTAAGTAATGTTAGTGCATGGGACTAGTTTTAGCATTTTGAATTGAAGATTCATAATATATTCTTACAAGGTATGCACATATTAATATAACAATAAAAAGAAAACAAGAAAAAAGATATAGAATTACAATGTTAGTTCCACCTGAAAATTATTCGATGGTCGAAGATGGAATCTATCGATGTTCGAAATTAGATGCAATAAATATTTCGTTTCTAAAATCTTTAGAGTTGAAATCCATTGTCTGGATCAATGAAGAAAAGCCACCACGGGTATTACAACAATTTATCGAGGATCAAAAAATTAATTTGTTTCATATGATGAACTCTAGTGTTTTACCAGAAGAAGATGAAATTACAAATGTTAAATATCAAGAATGGATGGTTTTAAAACCTTCGATAATTTCCAAGAGTATTAAAACGATTCTTAATACAGGAAATCAGAATTGTTTATTAATGGATAAGAGTGAAGTTATTGTGGGTGTTTTGAGACATATTCAGCGATGGAACTATTCAAGTATTTCAAACGAGTATCGACTATATGCTAGCCGGGCTAGTTACAAAGTGGAAATATTCTTAGAATTGATTAATTTAGAGTTGGTACCACATGTTGAGGATGATAGTGCTATTGATGGAATCCAAGAAAGTATGAATAGTGTAATTTTAGAAGAGAAGGAAAAGAATTTTGGTATACCACTTGTAACGAATGAAAACTATAACAATAGTAACAGCAATTATGGTGTAACAAATATTGGAAATCACAGTTTAACCAAAGCAATCTCAATCAAAAGAAACAGTGCAGATGGTAATATAAAGAATGATTATATTGATGGAGCTAAAAACAATTATGGACAAATTGCTACATCACCTGCTATTAGAAGACTTAGTATTGAACACAATGGTGTAATATCTGAATCAGGAGAATATTCATCACCGCTGTCATCTTCTGTTGGACGATTATCTATATCTACATCACCACAGATTCCAAAGAATTTACTCAAGCTGGTAGAGATGAGAAAGAACAAGAAGAAACACATCCAGGAAGTGAAAGAACAGGATGATACTAACGTTTCTAAGGAAGATCGATCTGAACAACTGGAAAGTTCCCCCGGTGTTGTTGATGCTGGTATTGTTGCCGATGTTACTGATGCTACTGTTTCCACCGATGCTGCTACTGTCACTCCAATCTGTATTCCTATTTCCCATGAGTCTAGTTCTCCCATCAAGGGGGACATGTTACCAAATCCTCCAATATCGCCGGTTCCCGTTGCCCAGTGGAAACTCTATCTCCCACGAGCGGACTCTGTGCTTGTGAGCAGGCCCTCCCATCACGGCCAGGGTAAAAGCCCCCGCCCGTTGCAGACATCCATCACTGTCAGACTTCCCCCCGAAGAATTCTTGCCGTCCTGGTTTGTTGAGCTCCGTGCCCTCTGTGAAACCCAGTGCGGGGGCATTGACCCTCCGAGCACTGAGCACTCAGCGGCACTGGGCACTCTATAAATAAAGTAAGCATAAATTTTAGATTTTGTATTAAAAAACTAAAAAAAATTGGAATTATTATATTATGTTAGACTGGTCACGTGCAACAACAGATGTGCATGGCATTACGTAATCCCTTAACAAAAGTAAAAGCTCAGCGCTGAGCGTTGAGAAAAAGATGAATGGCAGACGAACAATTAATTTCAAAAAAATAGCTAACAATATACACACAGGATGATCACTACACAAGACAAGACAAAGCAAAGCACGGTTCGTTTGTACTTTGTATATTAGGCATTATATATACATTTTAACACCACTGATCATTTCTTACACTAATATATATATAAATACGGAGATCGTATCACATCGACACATATATAGAACTATGCCTAAAAGAAACATTTCTGATATCAGCAAAGAAACAAAAGATTCTACTCTTGAAATCAATAAACTCACAGATAAACCCGCAGATTTGTCCATTCGACCTATAAAAGAACTACCTCTCTCTCAGACATTATCATCTTCAGTTGCACTGTCTAAGGATATAACACCAAATAATTTACCAACATCTTCTATTAAACAACATCAACAACATCCTCATGTAAAAATTGAAATTAACCCAAATTCAATTATTGATTCTCCTTCAAATGATCTAAATTTTTCAAATAAAACTACAACTAATAATAAAGATTTAAATCAAACGGGAAATATCATTTCAACAACAATCTCACATTCACATGATCATTTACATTCTTTTACTGATAATCAAAAGTTAAAGTCCTCAAACCCTCCAAAAGTTATTATGTTACCTGATAGTTTACAACAAAATGCCTCATCACAAAAAAGGAGAAGAGTTGTTAGAGCTTGCGATCGTTGTAGAAAATTAAAAATAAAATGTTCTGGTGATCTACCTTGTATTCATTGTACAGTTTATAATTATGAATGTACATATGATCAACCAAATAGATCAAAAAGAAAAGGAAATTCAACTCCAACTGCTCAGTCTAGTTCTTCAATAACTAAAAATCAATCAAATACAACCGATCCAATAACTAAAAATGATTCAATACTTACAGCAACTAAAAATTCTAATGTGGAAGAAACTAAACCTCAGAAAGCTAAAAAGAGTTCAACTGTACAGAAAACATCGTCATTGAATAATCCTTCAATGGATAGATTTAATTCTTCAACAGTTTCTATCCTTGCATCATCCAATCCCGAATTATTTTCAAAATTAACAGATAGATTGAAATTATATGATGATATCTTACATAAATTACTTCCAGAAATAAAATTAACTGATTTAAATGATAATCCAAAACCTATAAATCCAATGAAATTAATGTCCGCTTTAAATAAATTAAAAGAAATGGGTAAACAAATTTCTAAATCTTCAAGTAAACAAATTGCAAAAATGTATGATTCATTACCTGAAATGCCATTACCAAATTTACCTATTACTAAACTGCCACCTAATTCATCAGCTAATATTTCTCAGAATACATTAAATATTGGAGGTAATATTTCCCCTCAAATAAACAATTCACCACAAATGCGTTTGAGTCTTAATAATAGCAACGCCAATCTTAATACTAATATGAATAATATTAATAATAATAATTTGAATAATCTAAATAATAATATTAATTCTAATGTAAGTGCTAACCAATATCAAGGTATTGATGGTTCACTGGAATCTTCATTAGGAAAAGAAATTAAGATTATTTTACCATCAAGAGAAGTTGCACTTGATTTAATTACCAAAACTTGGGAAAATGCATGTGTTTTATTCCGATTTTATCATAGAGTTGCATTTATTGAAGATCTCAATGAATTATATGATACAGATCCAAATCAATATACTAATAAACAACAAAGATTTTTACCTCTGGTTTATTCAGTCATGGCTTGTGGTGCTCTGTTTTATAAAAGTGATGAAAATACAAACCATTCAAAATATGATGATATGCATAATAGTGATAATAATAGTAACAATAGTAATAACAATAGTAATGTTAATACTCCAGGGTCGTTTTATGTTAATAATAGCAACAATAATAATAACAATTACATTCAAAGAAAAGATTTTGAAGATGAAGGCTACAAATATTTTATTGCTGCTAGAAAATTAATTGATATTACAGATACAAGAGATACTTATGGTATTCAAACTATTGTAATGTTGATTATCTTTTTACAATGTTCTGCAAGATTATCTACATGTTATGCATATATAGGTATTGCATTAAGAGCTGCTCTTAGAGAAGGTTTACATCGTAAATTGGACTATCCGTTTAATCCTATTGAACTTGAAATTAGGAAAAGATTATTTTGGACTATTTATAAAATGGATATTTATGTTAATACAATGTTAGGATTACCAAGAACAATTAGTTCTGATGATTTCGATCAAGATATGCCAATTGAATTAGATGATGAAAATATTACTGTAAATGGATATAGATGGGATAGACAAGGTGATAGATTATCAAGTTCAGGTATTGCAAATGCACATACAAGATTGATATTTTTAATGAAAGAAGTTGTTACAAAACTTTATCCAATTAAACCTAAAAAACTGACAACAGTTAATAATGGTAATAATAGAGCTACATCCAATTCTGCACATGATGTTACTGAAGGAGATGAATTTAAAAATAATGATTCCAGTAATACTGAGAATAAATCTGATTTGATCAGAAATAACTTTGTTTATGATTTAGAATTAAAATTACAAGATTGGATGAATAGTTTACCATTAGAATTGAAACCAGGTGTTGAACCTCCAGGACAATATCTTAAAGCCAATAGATTATTACATATTTCATATTTACATGTTAAAATCATTTTGTACAGACCATTCATTCATTATATATCGGCAAATGTACACAGATCTAATTCCCTGAATGATTTAACATGCATAGAAAAGGCGAAAAACTGTATTAATGTTGCTCGTATAGTTGTTAAATTAGCAGAGGATATGATTAATAAAAACATGTTGAGTGGTTCATATTGGTTTTCAATTTATACTATATTTTTTTCAGTTGCATGTTTAGTTTACTATGTTCATTTTGCACCACCAATTAATAGAGATGGTCAACCAGATCTAGAATATATTGCTATTAAAAAGGATGCAGAGAATGGTAAAAGAGTTTTGGATATTTTAAAAGACAGTAGTATGGCTGCTAGAAGAACATATAATATTTTGAATGCATTATTTGAACAACTGAACCGTAAAACGGCTAGATCTGGTGTAAACAATAACAAAAACAATAATAGCAATAGCAACGATAATAATGGAAATATGAACAATAGTAACAATGATAATAAAGGTAACCATACTAATAACACATCAGAGTTTGTTCCTGCTCATATGGGTAATTCAGAATATAACCAACAACTACAGTATGCAGAACAAAAAAATCAGCCTTATCATCAACACCAACACCAACATCAACACCAACATCAAAACCAGCAATATCAACATCATAATCAAAATCAATATTCTAATTCGAACCCTTCAGTACAAATTGATTCACCAATAAACTCTAAATATGTTGACGATAATAGTTATCAACAACAATTATATACTAATCAACAATCTAAAATATCTTCTCAGTCTATACCTCAACAACAGCAAATTCATAGTGTAATACAACAACAGCAACAGCAACAGAAACAACAACAACAACAGCAACAGCATAATAGAAGCCGTTCAAGGTCACAAAACCGATTAAAACAAGAAAACTATAAACCTGATTCTAACAAGTTAAATCAATCACAGTCAAATTTACCATTTCCAAATTTTAACATAGAAGGTAATTTAAATAATTCTTCTAATATTGTTGATAATACATCATCAACATCAGAATTAACTAATGCAGTATTTAATGATATTACTGAATATAAATATGTTCCTGGTCCTATGGATCAAATGGATATGAAGATTTTTGGAAGATTTTTGCCACCATATATGCTAAATAAAAAGAATAATAATAATGGTAATATTGTATCTTCTACATCTGAAGTTACTGATAATAATAATAATAATAATAATAATAATAATAATAATAATAATAATAATAATAATAATAATAATAATAATAATAATAATAATAATAATAATAATAATAATAATAATAAAGTTGGTAATGATGTTATAGTTAATGGATTACAAACAACTACTAATGATACAAATACTTCAAATCAAGAAGGATCTACAGAAGCAGATGTTTTTCAACCATCATTAGGATTATTTACATTTGTTAAGAATAATGAAGAAGATAATTCAACAACAAAAGTTGAAAATGATAGTGAAAATAAAGCTGGTCCTGTCGTTGTTGATGATGTAAAATATGAAAGGGAAGCAGCTGGAGATATTAGTAATAATTCAGCTATTAAAAGTGAAATTATTGAAGATGAGAATAGAGGATATTCAGAAGGTAATTGGATGGATAATGATTTAATTGAAACTACGAATGATTTTTTTAACCAAGTTACTACTAGTAATGCAATTCCATCTGGTTTATCAACTATTTTTCAAAGTGAAAATGATAAGAATATCATTAACGCAGGAAATGTTCTTGAAGATAAAGAAGGCAGTATTAGTGGTGTTACAAGTGGAGGAGAGAATAATGGAGATGGTTTGCATATATCTGAATCTAAATTTAATAGATCAAATGGTGGTAGTATTGGTAACATTGAATTACCTAGTCGATTTACAAGTATTGAAGGAATTGGAATGTTGGATGAACTTTTATTTGGTAGTGGATGGGATAGTGCTAATAATGCTGCTGCAAATTCTAAGGATGCCAAAGATTCAATGTTGAATAGTGAAAATGAAGGAGTTGTTAAACAAGAATGAACTATGTAAGGAAGTAATATATATAGAGAGAGAGCTAAGTGAGAGTCGGAATTATACATGTTAGGATCCGATATTCCGATGCCCTATTAGTCGTTATTATTTAATAAAAAATAAAAATTAAAAATTAAAAAAAATTAAAAATTAAAAATTAAAAATTAAAAATTAAAAATTAAAAATTAAAAACTTGATGCTCCCGAATAGTCCGACGCCATCGATCATCGTTCAGGCTGTCTGCCGTTCGTGGCGTGTTTTGTGTTTTCTGCCTTCTGTCTTCTGTCTTCTGCCGGCGATGAGCTGGGTGGGCAGTGGGCAGTGGCCGTATAGCGTATAGTGTTTCCCAGCTCCGGATGCCGAACTTTTTATGGCGGGCATTCTTTCTTAAATTTCGTAGCGCTCGGCGTGACAATTGACAATGCCCAGTGCCCAGTGCCCAGTCATGTCGTATTAATAATAGATCGATAATAGGGATTGACCTGCTGGCTGAAGTAATGAATGAATGCTTTTTTCGAACTTTTCCAGATGCATTTTGCATTTCTTCTTTCTTCCTTCCCCAATCTGCACATTCTGCTGTTAGCTCTTTATGCACTTGTTCTTTCTTTTTGTTGTCAATTCATTCAGCTGAGATCAAAACATTATACTGCTATTATATCTATATATCAGTATCCTACAGCACATACTATAAACACATTATCTTGTTGACTCAATATTCAACAATTTCATTGGTACTATATATTAATTTATAATTGCCTGCAAGACAACACACTACTTGAATTCTATTGTTTGGTACGTGTAATATATATTTAATTATTCACAACTTATTATCTAATATCAAGATAAATATATCCATTTTATTTTGGCATAAAGCTGTGGAATTACAAAAAAAAAATAAGTCTTTTTTTTTCACTTTTCCCCATTTTAATAAACTTTATTTCTACTTGAAACATTATTCATCAAATTGTAATGTTAAATTTATCCGTTTAAGTTTCAACTTCAAATTAATACTAAAAAAATAGTATAATAATATAGAAACACTTTTTCCATATTTTTATTTCATTTTGATTCAAAACTTTTAATAACAGCAAACTTCTCTCAAATATATATCCCTTATCCACATTCATAATTATCTACAACTATGTTGAACCAGCAGTATTTCCCAATAGAATCTAGCGTGTCTAGAAAAGATACAGATAACACAAATAGCGCTACAATTTCAAATAACAGTAAAGATAATTTTAAGCAGGAAAATCCGTCAGAAAATGAGACTTTCTTACTTGATAATCATGAAGATTCCAAGAAATCATCTACAAAGTCCAAAAACTATACCAATTCACAACAGCAGCAACAACAACCACAACACTCACAACAACAACAGTCTCATCAACATATTCCTTCTCAGAATCAACAACAATTACAGTATCCTCTGCATCCGAAACGTTCAGGCAGTATATACATTTCTTCGAATCCTTCATACTCTTCAAAATTAACACCTAGTAATACATTTCTGCCATTTATGCATTCAAATCATATATATAACAACTCTGTATTATCTACTGGAGTGGGATCTGGTCAATTTGGTCAATTACCATATAATTACTCAAACTTTTATCCAGCTGCTCCAACTGCAAGTACAAATGGATATATTGGTAATTCAGGCGGCTTAATAACTGGTGGAAATCATGTTACGCCAAATGCAGTAAATACTACAACAGCTGGGGCTTCAACCCAATCTATACACAGTGCATATCCAAGACTGAATTCAATATTTGAAGATCCAGCTTATCAATTTGCAGGTAGTAGAAGAAGTTCAATTCTACCGAATAGTTCAGATATTCAATCTAATATATCAATAGATTCTACATTTTTTACAAATTTTGTACATGGTCTTGAATACAACAACAATAATAACAATAATAGCAACAATAATAATAATAATACTAATGCTAATAATAATAATAATAATAATAGTAATAACAATAATAACAATAATAACAATAATAACAATAACAACAATAACAATAATAACAATAATATTAATACTAATACCCACATGAGTAATATGATCAATAACAACGCTGCTAGTAATACAAATGTTAACTCCAACAACGGAAATTCAAAAATTGTTTACAATACCATTTCAACAAGCAATTATAATTCTATGAATTACGCTAATAATTCACACTCTAAAATTCCAAATCAATACAGCTATTTTGATTCGCCAATTTATGATATTTCACGAGATTATTCATTTAGTAGTAATCACAGGAATTCAATTAGTACACAAGCCTTATCGGGTACAGGTAATAACAATCAAACTCAAACCTCAGATTCACATCAATCTCGATCTCAACAACAAACACAATCTCAAACTCATTCTATGAACAATTTTGGTTTTGTGCAACCTTTTAATAGTCAAATTATAAATGACCATTTGATTTCAACTAGAAGATCGAGTGAACAGTTGGATATATTTCTGGCTTCAAAACCACAGTCTTATTCAAAACAAATATCTGCTTCTTCAACAAGCGGGAGTTCAATTAATTCTATGACTGGTAATGCAGGTATAAATAGTTCTAATGCTAGTGTTAACACTAGTCAAAATTATAATAATAATCCCAATACTAATAATAATGTCATTCCAACATCTAACCTTAATCAAACAAATTCTTCAGCTATTTTTTCATTACTTCCAAGTAACAATAACTCAAGACAAAATAGTTTTTTCATAAGAAGATTTCCTTCTTCAATGGTTCATTTTCCAGAAGACTTTATACCCGCAGATTTAGATTCTTTTTTAAAAAGAGATAGTACATCAACAAATACTCTTGCTAATTCAAATAATGAATCAGCAATCCCAGAAGCATCTGCAGCTTCGCAAACTGGTAAAGGTAATACATATAATACACCATCAACTTTAATTTCAAAGTCAAATACAAGCACAAGCTCGGAAAAAAGTGCAGGAGTTCAATCATTATCAAAAAATAATTCTATTTTTCAATTACCACTTCCATCAAGAACTCTGTCGATATCATTAGGTCAAACATTTAACCCAACAAGTCATCAAATGGTACAATCAGATTCACATCAATATAAACCAAACTCTCCTTTAAATTCAAGAATTTCAGCGTCACTTCCTTCATCACGTAATGAAAATAATATACCCGAAAAGTTAATTACTAATAATAATAATACCAATAATGTATCTGAAAATAAAACTAACGATGATAATTCTACAATACCCGAAAACACTGGGAAAACGCTGTCTCAACCTTTAGTTCATCAACATGTTTATCCATATTTATCTACATACTTACAACAACAACAACAACAACAACAACAACACAATGTCTCTCCTAGTCATTCGATTCATTTGGAAAATTCAAACATATCAAATAAGCTTCCCCAATTACCAAAAACTACATTGCAGCATCAACATTCAGAATCTATTGATTCTTTTGATATAAAAGAATCTGGGATTAAACATGAAAAAAAGCTCTTTAAAAAGAGAAAAAGAAATGGAAAAGCAGTGGGCATAAAAGAGGAAGATCCACTAAATTTGGATTTGGTTATGAAGAAAGAAGTAAAGCATGTAAAAGGTAATGAAGATGGTGATGGTGGTAATGATAGTGATAATATTAAGATTAAGAATGATAATAATTATGATGATAATGATAACGATGATAATGATGATGATGATGATAATGTGAATGGTAATAAAAGGACATTTAAAAAACGAATTGGTAATAAGGGTACATCAGTTATTGTAAAGCAATCAAAAAATAAAATAAAGCGCAAATTAGATAAAATTAAAGAACAGGAATTGATTAATATGAATACATCACTGACGAGAGATGATGGCAGGCCTTTAGTTGGTGCTACAAAAGTTGATCAATTAATGTTAATCATTCAGGCACGACAAAAGGGTGTTTGTGGGAACATCCAACAAACTGGAGACGGAAGTATTTTAAATCCGACTGATTCTAATGGTGATAATAGTCAAATTTTACCAAATCCAATTGAATTAATTGGAGGAGTTGAAAAAAATGCTGTCAAGGGTAATAAGAATCATCAATGCAAGTACTGTCAAAAAAAATTTACACAATCGACACATTTAGATGTTCATTTAAGATCTCATATGGGTGTTAAGCCATATAAATGTGAATATTGTGATAAACGTTTTACGCAAGGTGGTAATTTAAGAACACACATGAGATTACATACAGGTGAAAAACCATTCAAGTGTGATATATGTTCAAAGACATTTAGTAGAAAGGGTAATTTACAAGCGCATTTGTTGACACATGATAGTTATAAACCATTTATATGTAAATTTGATGGATGTGATAAAGGATTTACACAATTGGGAAATTTAAAGGCTCATCAAAATAGATTTCATATGGAAACAATTAATGAACTGTTTAATAAACTTGCAAAATTAGGTGATGATATTGGATCTTTTGAAAGATTACCAGATGACGAGCGTGAATTACTTAATTATTTTTCAGGGTTATATAAAAATCTTAATAGAGGTATCAAAGGTCGTGGTCGTTCTAAAAAGGACGGACTTGAAAATAATATTTTATCAGAAAAGAATGATAAAACCAACAAGAAAAATAAGAAAAAATAAAAATTTAAAATGAAATGAAATCAATTCATTTTCTTCAGACAATTTGAAAAATTTTGTGTTTTTTTTTTTGAACAAGAAATCTCTTTATTGTAGGAATTTCTTAGTGCTTTGTATAGCTAGCTACATATGTGTATATTAAATATGTCGTAATAAAACTGTTTTATAATAGAATATTATTTACTTTATTGATTGATTAATAAAAAATTAAACGATATTATATATGATGTAGTATTTTGCGGATATATGATGGAAATCCCCACCCTTACACCAGATTATTTGAGATTTTGAAATTTTTTATTCGTAGCAAAGATTTTTTTTTTGTCCCATATATAGATACATCAATTAGTAAGTTATACATAGAAAAGTTTTAAAAGGAATAAATCATTAAATAATATAAACAATATACAAGATGTCAAAGCCTGAAACTGAAGATATTGAAATGACAGATGATAACAAAATAGAAAATGTTGAAGGAAATGGTGCAGAAAACGAAGAAGCTGAAACTCAAGTTGATCGTACAAAGATCACTCTCCTTCCAGGTGCAACAAGTGATGGATTTGCAGCATCATTTCAAATAATTGATGAAGATCATACATTAGGAAATGCATTAAGATATATGATTATGAAGAATTCAGATGTTGAATTTTGTGGTTATTCTATTCCACATCCAAGTGAAAATAAGTTAAATTTAAGAATTCAAACTTATGGTGGTATAACAGCTGTTGATGCTTTACATAAAGGTTTAGATGATTTATCTGATATGTGTTCTCATGTTGAAGAAGTTTTCAGTACACAAGTTGCCGCAAAAGATTACAGTACTGAAGAGCCATGAAAAGATGAGATATAAGAGGTTTAAACAACATAACACAACATAACACCACATAACACAACATAACACAACATAACAAAAGTCAGTACAATACAATACAATACAATACAATACAATACAATACAATTTCAATTACTTTAAATTAAATTCAATTTAAGTTAATTTCTGCATAGGGCAAGAACACAGTTCATTTGATTAGAACGGCATGTATTTAGCTAGATAAGTATGCGTTTCTATATGTAGAACAATAACAGTCTGTAATATATAATCTAAAATATACAATAAAAGTTCCGAAACGGGTAATTAACTACTAATTTTAACAAAGTAGCAAACGAAAAAAATTGGAAAAATGAAAAATGAAAAATTAAAAAATTAAAAAAAAAGAAAAATTATTTCGCGCCAAGTTTTTTTTTATTTTTTCATTCTTTTTTAATTATTCATTTTTCATTTTTCCAATTTTTTTCCCATTTTTGCAGCTTTGAAAATTTTTCTTTTTCTTTTTCTTTTTTCCCAGAATATACAGCTGCCTATCATTTTATCTATAGTAATAAGTCTTTCTTTATTTAGGTTGCCTTTTCTTCTTCTACTTTCACCTGCTTTTTCTTTCCCTTTCTTGCTTCTTCTTCTCTTTTGTTTCTTTTCACCATATTCAACTGTTCAAGTAACAAAACAAGACAATTTATTAAATATAGACAACATGGGTTACGAAAATGATAACAGAGGATCATACAGATCCTACGGTGGTGGTGACAGAAATAGATTTGGTAGAGACGATAGAAATTCAGGTTATGGTAATAACAATAACAATTATGGTAATAACGATAATTCTAATGGTTTTAGAGGTAACCGTGGTAGCTTTAGTAGAGAAGATCGTGAATTGGGTTCTGGTCTTCAAAAGCAAAATTGGGATATGGCTCAATTACCAAAATTTGAAAAAAATTTCTATAAAGAAGATCCAGCTGTTACTAATAGAACTGATTCTGAAATTCAACAATTTAGACAAGATAATGAAATGACAATTGAAGGTCATGATATTCCAAGACCAATTACAACTTTTAAAGAAGCTGGTTTCCCAGATTATGTTTTAAAAGAAGTTTTAGCAGAAGGTTTTGAAAAACCAACTGGTATTCAATGTCAAGGTTGGCCAATGGCGTTATCTGGTAGGGATATGGTTGGTATTGCAGCAACTGGTTCTGGTAAAACTTTATCTTATTGTTTACCAGCAATTGTTCATATTAATGCGCAACCGTTATTGAAACCAGGTGATGGTCCAATTGTTTTAGTTTTAGCTCCAACTAGAGAATTAGCTGTTCAAATTCAAAAAGAATGTTCTAAATTTGGTAAAACTTCTAGAATTAGAAATACTTGTGTTTATGGTGGTGTTCCAAGAGGTCAACAAATTAGAGATTTAGCTAGAGGTGTTGAAATTTGTATTGCAACTCCAGGTAGATTATTAGATATGTTAGAAAGTGGAAAAACTAATTTAAGAAGAGTCACCTATTTAGTTTTGGATGAAGCTGATAGAATGTTAGATATGGGTTTTGAACCACAAATTAGAAAGATTGTTGATCAAATTAGACCAGATAGACAAACTTTAATGTGGTCTGCAACTTGGCCAAAATCTGTTCAAGGTTTAGTTAGAGATTATTTAAATGATTATATTCAAGTTAATATTGGTTCATTAGAATTATCTGCATCCCATAATATTAAACAAATTGTTGACGTTGTTACTGATTTTGAAAAGAGAGATAAGATTGCTAAATATGTTGAAACAGAAATGAAGGATGAAAATTCTAAGATTATTATTTTTGCATCAACTAAGAGAAATTGTGATGAATTAACAAGTTATTTAAGAAGTGAAGGTTGGCCTGCACTTGCCATTCATGGTGATAAAGAACAAAGAGAAAGAGATTGGGTTTTACAAGAATTCAGATCTGGTAAATCACCAATCATGGTTGCAACTGATGTTGCTGCTAGAGGTATTGGTACGTATTAACTTTTTTTTATTTTAAGGCAATTAATTAGTTGCTTTATTTTATTTTACTAACGATAAATTTTATGATTTTTTTTACTTTTTTGAGATTTTTCTTTTAGAAATTGGGTTCGGAAACAATATTGGGATTACATTAACATGGAAAATGGGATATTTATACAAACAATGGATAATTATAAAATGGATAATTATAAAATGGATAATTATAGAAATATTTTGACAATAGACAATTTAATGGGTTATGAAATTACAGATATTTATACAATAGATTAGAAGATTAATTTTGATACAAATTTGTGATTAGAATATAGAAGTTATCATTATTGTTTCATTCTTTGGGAATTACTTTTTGAACACTCCTCTATTTGGAGAATATTATTTTTGATGGATTGTTTTCAGGATATTATAATGCTTTTAATTGATGAAAAGAAAGATTTATGAATATGGGAAAAGAAAGGAACACAAATCATGTGGTTTTTTCAGTTGTATTAGTTGAATATCGGATACGTTATTAGGTTAAGTTTTACAGATATTTTATTGCATGATTAAATTGGGGAATGGCGGATTTTTACTATACTCTTATGTGCAATATTATACAGATTCTACTTATATAACACTGATACTAATATGATTGGAAACTATTTTTTTTGAGATTATCTTTTTTCTTGGTTTCGTTTTCATCTTTTTTTGTTGACTCTTAGGCCCTAATTATGGGATGGATTAGCAAAAGCATTAAGATATGTAGGAATACCATTATGGAAAATATATGTTTTTGAGTGTCTGTGTATCGAAAGATACCATTGTAAATAAAAGTAACTAAAATTCTAGAATGAAATAATAGTGTGAAGAAGAATGAGAAGGAAAAGAAGAGAACTTACTGTAGCAGAGATCCTAAAAGAAAATAAATCATAAAAAAAAAATTAAATTGTAGACGATTTTATGAGCCAAATACTAACTAATATTATTATTTTCTTCCAATTGCAAAAAATTATTTTAAATATAGATGTCAAGGGTGTTACATGTGTTATAAACTTTGATATGCCAACCAATATTGAAGATTATGTTCATAGAATTGGTAGAACTGGTAGAGCAGGTGCTACAGGTACTGCTATTACATTATTTACTAGATCTAATGACAACCAAGCTCATGATTTGATTGTTATTTTAAGAGAAGCAAACCAAGAAGTTTCACCAGAATTGCAAGCATTAGATAAGAAGCAATTCAGAGGTGGTAATGGTGGCCGTGGTGGTCGTGGTGGTCGTTGGGGTGGCCGTGGTGGTCGTGGTGGTAACAGAGGTGGTAACAGAGGTTTTGGTGGTGGTAACAGATCAGGCAGTAATAATGCACCATTAGGTTCAAGAAGATTTTAAGAAAATTGATTTTCTTTTCAATCGTTAAATTAAAATTTGTAATATATATTATTTATTATTATTAATTTATCCAAGTATTTCCGTTTATAATCAAGAAAAAAAATATTAATTCATAACATTATTATTTAATTTATAAAGAGAGAGTATAATCATTAGAGAGAAGTAGATAATTATAGTATGATTGGTATTATTATTATTATTATTTCTTTTGTTGAATGTTTGTATCATCAGGTTTCAATCTTGGGAACATATAAGAATAATATTCTTTATATTCTTGTAATTGTAATGCATCGAATGGATTATGTCTTGTCCAATAAATAAGAGTTTTCTTTTTAGATTGAACATCTTGTGTATCATTAAACAAAGGAAATAATTTAGTTGTATCTTCATTATGTAAAGAATGATGAAATTCAATATCATGAGTATCTCTTTTAACAATATCATGTAATCTTGAAGTTAATTCATCAGATTTTAATTCAATTAAAGATTCAGAACCAAAATTTTTATTAAAAATTTCTTTATATTTTTGTAATAATTCACTTTCTAAATATTGTTCAGACATAATTCCATTTACTTCCATTGAATAAACCATTTTCCAATATTGTGCATTATTCATTGGCATAAAATTTTTTGGTCCAAACCAATAATTTCCTTTATTAATTTTACCTTTATTTTCAGGATCTAAAAGTGATAATTCCCTTGCTAATTGAATTTCGACATAAAGTGGATTTTCATTTGGAGTATAAAAATATGAAATTTCTCTAAATGCAGTAATTGAAAATGAAATGCCACATGCGAATGTACATAATCTAGTAAATCTTCTTCTAAATTTACCAATTCTTGATGGGAATCTTCTAAATGAATGTGCTAATATTAATATACCAGCTGCTAATTGAATTCTTGCCATTGCTGAACGTGCAAATAAAGCATCATGAGCTGGTGCTAATGGACCCCATATAAATAAGTCTGGAGAAGCATATCTGAAGGCGTGTTTGTAAATGGATATTAAAGTTGAATCATTAGGGTCATCAAGCTTCCTAAATTGGAACTTGGATGGATCTTCTGGATTGATTTGTACCATTATATATATATATGATTTATTCTTTGAACTATCAGTGGTAATATATATTGGAAACCTTTGGTATTACGAAAGAGATGAATCATGGGAAGAGAACCCAAGAATGAAGAGCCAAGGGAAAAGAATAGAAATTAAGAAACGTAGGGATTTCGCGGATCAAAACGAGGAATAAATAAAGGTTTAATATTTAACCTGAAATCTTTAGAGTTAATAGTAAAATATATATAGTAAAAAGTAAAATGTAGTATAGTAGTATAGTAAACAGTAAATATAAAACATAAAATAGGAAATAGGAAATGTGGAATAGGGAATACAAAGAAAAACATAAAAGTAGATTTAGAGTAAAGTAAAGTAAAGAGAAATGGGAACGTTAATTCATCATCAATTATCACCCTATCTTATCTTATCATATCATACTCCATTATTTGGAAGTATCTAAAACCATTCTACCTAAGATCTTACCTTGGGCCATCAAATCGAAAACCTTTGGTAATTCGGATAAACCGACAACTTGGAATGGAGATTTAACTAAACCTCTTGTATAGAAATCTAAAGCTTCAGAAGTATCTTGTCTATTACCGACATAAGAACCTTTAATTTGAATTGATTTAACAACAGCTTCAAAAACAGGAGTTTTAACTTGAGCACCAGCTGGTAAACCAACAAGAACAACTTTACCTAAGATTCTAGCATATTGACAGGATTGGGCAATTGCCTTTTCAGAAACAGATACATTAATAACACCATGAGCACCACCATCAGTTGCAGCAACGATATCTTTAACAATATCGTTAGTTTTTGTGAAGTCAACGAAAACTTCAGCACCAAGAGATTCACATAATTCTTTTTTGTCGTCACCACCATCAATGGCCAATACTCTTAGACCCATTGCTTTTGCATATTGAATTGCAAGTGAACCTAATCCACCACCAGCACCAGAAATTGCAACCCATTGACCAGCTCTTAAATCAGCAGTTTTTAAAGCTTTATAAACAGTTACACCAGCACATAAAATTGGGGCAACACCAGCTAAATCTGCATCTTTTGGTATATGAGCTGCTTGAATTGCATCAGCTGTTGCATATTGTTGAAATGAACCATCATGAGTATAACCTGATAAATCAGCTTTTGGACAATTTGGTTCAGCACCTTGTTCACAATATTCACAACCCATACAAGAGCCATTTAACCATTTAATACCAGCATAATCACCAATTTCAAATGAAGAAACATTAGCACCTTTTGCAACGACAATACCTGCACCTTCATGACCACCGACTAAAGGTAATTTAACATCTAAAGGCCAATCACCATGCCAAGCATGTAAATCAGTATGACAAACACCTGAATACAGAACTTTAATTAAAATTTCAGTTGGTTTTGGTTTTGGGACAGGAATTTCCTTATATTCAATTGGACCATTATTTTCATAAAAGATACAACCCATTTGGGTTTCTGGGATTTCATAAGTTTCAACCATTGTGAACGAGAGTATTGATTGTTAATTGTTTATTGGATAGAATAAAAAATTAAATAAAAGATTAATTAATAATTAATTAATTAAATAATCAATTGAGATAGGAAGTAGCAGGAACAAAAGAGGACTGTAGTGGTGAGCTGTAGGGTGTTAAAAGAACATCAACGTCACCCCTAGAGCAAAAGTGTCTGTATTTAAACAAATAAGTAAAAACTATAAATAGTGGATAATTTATCCATCATTCCATCATTCCATCATTCCAGCACGCATCACACACCACACACCACACACCACACACCGGTCTCCGTGGGTGATTTCTACACTATTCTACATTCTACACTCTTCCATCGTATTCCATAGTATTCCGCAATCAGCAGACAGCAGACCCCCTCCCATTCCCAGCTAACTCTGAACTCTGCGCTGGATACGCTCTAAACCTCTACGGACACCCCCGCCCGATGGCCCACTGACACAATACACCCCTTCATTCTGCTTCTTTCACCCCCCGCAGCCATTGGTGGCGCCATATCGCCGGGGTGCTGCACATTAAACATCTAATAATGGATAATGGACCGGGGCACTCCCCACCGGTACCTCCACCCCCCCTCTCCTCCTCTTTCGTCCTGGCACCCCCGCAGCCCAACGGATACCGGATCCGATTATCGATGTCCGACGTTTTGTGGATCAGTAGTAAATATGATTGGATTCTTTATATACATAACTAAATAACTAAACAACTACATAACTAAATAACTAAAGGACTAAATAACTAAATAAAGAACATAACATATAACACATAACACAGCACAACATCATACCATAACATAAACATATATCATAACATATCATAACATATCATAATATATCATAACATATCATTATAAAAACGTAACATAGATTTATTGCACAGCATTTTTTGCATAGAAAAAATTAACTGCATAAAGTTCAAGACCATATTTATTTGCATATTCAGATGCACCATAGCCAGGAATACCAGTACCATAACAAGGTCTATCTTTTGGAATTTCAGGTTCAATTTTACCTTGTTTATATAATAAGAAAACATATCTATGTAATCCAGTTTTAATTGGTGGTCCTGGTCCCATATATGGTATAACATCTTCACCTTTTAAATCAATTGTTGTAAGTTTATCTCCAAAACTTTTAATATCATTACTTTCTTCTTCTTGATTGTTATTATTTTCTGATCCTATTACTTCATCTAATGCAAATTCATTTAATTTAATATTCTTTTCAATATAATGACAATATTCAGACCATTTCTCATCACCTTTAGTTGGAGCATCAGGATCTGTTACTATTAATGTAAATAAATCATCTTTACTAATTAATTTCTTATTCCTATTATTACTACTTGTACTAGAATTGCTATTGTTATTAGTATTATTATTGTTGTTGTTGTTGTTATTATTATTATTATTAGTAGTATGACTTGCTATATCATCATTTTCATTTGATTCAATATCATTTAAATTTAATGTAAAATGTACAATTGGTTTCTCTTGTGTATCTTCAACTTTTAACGTATTACCCATTGTAACTTCTTTATCACTATTTTTAAATTGAATTATTAAAAATCCTTTTGGTTTAAAATTTTCATTATGAATAACAGTTGGAATAACTTCACTTTTATAAAGTGAATCTTTAATTGATTCACTAATTGTAACTAATCCCATCATGCTTGTTAATTTAATTTTTTTATTATCAATTTTAACACAATTATTAATTCTTTTATTAAATTGGAAAATACTTGTATTATAAAATCTTTTATAACAACCACCAAATTGTTCAATCTGTTGTTTAAATACACCTCCAAATTTACTTGGTTGTCTAACAAATATTCCTCCAAATATCATCTAATCTATATTCAAGTGATGATAACAAGTAAATTAACTAATGTATGAATGTATCTAAATGTGCACACTTGACTTGTATTCTACAATCATATGTTAAATTGGCAGCCAAATATTCTCAGTACCCCTCCTTAAAGTATAAAATTTTAAATTTTGCTATGCCAAAGGGACTGGTGATTTTTTATGTTTTATTTTTTTATTTTATTTTATTATAGTTTTTTTTTTATTTATTTTATTTTATTTCATAGCGCACACAGTAATCAATAGATCTAATACATAATATATATGCATATATCACAATTATAACAGCTAATAAAATCGTATCTTTCAAGAGTTTACATAATAATTTTACATACTTTGATATACATATTTTGTACTTATATATATATATACATTATTTTCTTTTAATTCAATTAATAAATCGGTTTTTATCCCAAACATCATCTTGAACAAAACTAATCATACATCGACTACCAGTTTGTAATAATGGATGGCTAGCAATAATATTAATAAAATGTTCTAATCCAACCCTACGTTCTTCAATAAATTCACTACTAAATCTATTATTATAACTAAAAATTGATTTATCAGGTAGATTTGGTATCATTACTCTATTTGATTCTTTCTCTAATATACATTTTAATGCATAAAAATCACTAAATCTTCTTCGAACTTTTGATTCTTTCTTTTTAAATGATGGAATATTTGTACGACAAATAATTTCATAATCTGTATACATATTATTACTTTTATTACCATGAGTTATAGGATTTGTAACTTCAATCTCTAAAAATGTTTCAGGTTCTCCATAAAGTTCATCAAATGTTTGTTTATGTTCCTTTTTAACTTTACCTTTAGTAACATCACTAAATGAAATAAATGGATTTGTAGATGTCATTTGTATTTGTGATCAATGTGTAAATGTAGTTAATAATGTTTTTGCGGTTGTTGATACAGCTATAATATTTTATATTCTATGTGAAATCCTATACCATATTTCTATCTTGTATCTTGTGTCTACTTTACTGTTCCTACACCTTTCCAGATTGCGATAATAATTGAATTTATTGAGAAAAAAAGAAAAAAAGGTTTTACGTAAGCAGATTAAAAAAATCAGCGTCGATCGACGCCGTTTTGAATAAGATTTTGCTAAATTCTCAGCCTCGCGTTTAGCGGAGTTGAAAATTGAAAACTGAAAGCGGAAACCCATACTTTATACTATAATTAATTACTATTACGTCCATTTTCCATTTTCGCATTCATAGTATTTTATAATGCAGTAGAAAGCAGAAAGATATCATGAAAATGAAAATGCTTCAGGTTCTTTGTTTGTTTGTATTTTGGACTCTTTTTTTTCATTCTCTTTCTCGTTGACGTCTCTTTTTTATCTTTCTATCATTATAGATACATATAAGATATACATAACTATCTATCTGTATATTCTGTCTATATATTGACTTTCAGGCAACTTCTTTGCTTTGTGTATTTTGGAAACAACATATATTTAGATCAAGAACGACAACAACAACTAATCTTAAGGCCGATTTCACCGAATCTGAAAAAAAAGAATTTTTTTAAAACACATTAAATATAATAAGTATATACTATATACATATACGTATATATATATATGTATTATATTAATAGCATGAATTCATCATCTTCAACGACGAATGAAAGTTATCCAGATAATTCCGATTTTAATAATGGACGAAATCCCCACATTTCTAAAGACAAAATAAATGTATTTAGTGAAGAAGAAAGAAATAAAAGTTATAATGATTATAATAATGATAATATAAATGATAATATGGATTTAGACAATAATGATGATCGTGGTCATGATCATGATGTTTCTTTAACAATTCAAAATGAAATAAATCATAGCAATACAAAACTTACAAATGAAACTAATAGAATAGATAATATTATAGATCAAAATGAGATTGATATTAATAGAGATAATGATCATGAAATGGATGATGAAAGAAGATTTAATGGAACGGGTATGAATGAAGAATTAGTAATACAAGATGAAGAAGAAGATGATGATGATGATTTGGAAGATGAAGATGAAGATGATGAAGATGAATATGATGATGAATTAGAAGATGAAATGGAAGAACCATCTGGTGCATTTGCAAATGTTGGACAAGGTTTAATAGGTAAATATAAAAATTTTATGATGCAATATTGGCAAAATACAATTGATTCAATTGAACGTGATGAACATGATTTTAAAAATCATCAATTACCACTTGCAAGAATTAAAAAGGTAATGAAAACTGATGAAGAAGTAAATATGATTTCTGCTGAAGCACCTATTTTATTTGCAAAAGGTTGTGATATTTTTATAACTGAATTAACTATGAGAGCATGGATTCATGCTGAAGAAAATAAAAGAAGGACATTACAAAAATCTGATATTGCAGCTGCATTACAAAAATCTGATATGTTCGATTTCTTAATTGATATAGTACCACGAGAAGAAGAAAAACCAAAACGTAAGAATCCTACAGGTGACCCTTTGATTAATCCTTCAATGGAGTCTATTCAAACAAATTCTAATAATAATATTATTAATAATAATGGAAATGAATCTAATTATTCCATTGTTGAGATTAGTGGTAATGATGTCATTGGTGATGACGTTGTTAATGATCAAGGGCATCACTTACAAAGTGATAATCAGTTATATCGACAATATCAACAACAACAACAACAACAACAACAACAACAACAGCAGCAACAGCAACAGCAACAGCAACAGCAGCAACAACAGCAAGAATATCATCAACAAGAATACGACAACAATGCAAGCGAAAATGCCTATCAACAGTCTCAACAAAGTCAATAAAAGCAACAACAACAGCAACAGCAAAATCAACAGCAATTACAGCAAGAGGTCCAACAACAGTATCAATATCAATGAGTGAGAATCTTATGGGGTTTTAACGGTAATAAATAATATTAATTTGTATCTTAGATAGAACAATTATGTAATTTAGTAATTAATCATTAGTTTATCTTATATTATGAAAAAATAGATTTAAAATATATTTGAATATATAAATATAAAAGAGGTTAAATAATAATTAATTAAATATTTATTCAAGCTCAGCAACTAATTCAATTTCAACTAAGAATTTTGGAGCAGTTAATTGAGTAATAACACAAGACCTTGGAGGTCTTGAAGTAAAATGTTTACCATAAACTGCGTTAACTTTTGGAACTAAAGCTGGATCAGTAACGAAAACTAAAGCTTTAACAACAGAATTAATAGAACTGCCAGCAGCTTTTAAAATTGTCTTTAAGTTAGCAATAGCAATTTCAGTTTGTTCTTCAACACTTTCTGGAACATAACCAGTAGAATCCATACCAACTGAACCAGAAGTATAAATTAAACCACTTTTAGTAATAGTACATGCATCTAAAATTGGAGATGCAACTGGTAATCCAACTTCTTCCCATGTAAGAATTTTAACCATTGTGTAATATATAAATTAATATTAGTATATAACTTTACTGAAAAAAAGATATCTTTTTGACTTAATAGTAGAAAAAGTAAAAGTTCCAAATAAGAAAGAAAGAAAGAAAGAAAGAAAGAAAGAAAGATAGACAATTTTAGTGTTTTTTATACCAGAGTGGACGAAATCCTCGAAGACAGGACCGAATACCGCAATGACCGCTTATCGGTATCGCCTTCTGCGAAATACGAATTTGCTAGTTATTATTAAATCAATATTAAATGAATCTATCCTAATTTGGGGGGGTATCCCGATTAGGGAAGTGGCGCATAACGCATAACACAAAAGCTTCAACAATTCAAAAAATGGAAACTTACGTAAGCGGTCACGTGCATGCTTTGATTACGTGCATTCAACGCCGTTATCTCCACCATGAAGGTGCAGACATGTTCTGGCCAATGAGAGCGTGTGCAACTGTCAGCAGAGCAGCTTGATCAGCAGATGTTTCCGTTTTAGGAAGGTGCTCTGATTAGCATTACTATGGCTCTCTTTCTATTCGCTGTTTTCCTATGCCAACGGGAGGCAAAAAGTAGGGGCAACGGGAAACGGAGCTGCCACATGCCACACAGACAGAGACTCACTGGATGTTTTATATTTTTCATCTATTTTCTTTTCTTTTTTGCTTCCTTTTGCTTCCTTTTGCTTCCTTTTGCTTCCTTTTGCTTCCTTTTGCTTCCTTTTGCTTCCTTTTCTTTCAGTCTCTCTTCGTTTTTTTTGCTTTATTTTGTCATAAAGAAAACTTACCTTACGATAGAACAGGAATTTTTCAAAACAAACCAACAACAACAACAACAAAAATGGTATTAGTAGAAATCGCAGACAAAGATCAGTTTTCTGAGCTTACTTCAGTCCAAAACAAGTTAATTGCACTTTATTTTCATACTCCATGGGCTTCACCATGTATTCAAATGAATAAAGTTATAAGCACATTAGCAGATTCTGAACAATATAAATCAACTTCTTTCTTAGCAATTAATGCAGACTCTTTCCCAGAAATCTCAGATTTATTCGATATAACGGCAGTCCCATATTTTGTACTTATTAAAAATGGTACAATTATAAAAGAATTAACAGGTGCTGATCCAAAAGAATTTGTCAGTGCATTAGATACATTTGGTGACAATGGTCTCCAACAACAACAACAACAACAACAACAACAACAACAACAACAACAACAACAACAACAACAACAACAACAACAACAACAACAACAACACGAACAACAATCAAATGAAAGTATACAACAAAATCAATCCACAACCGCAGCATCACAATCAATTCAACAAGAAGAAACTCCAGAACAATTGAATGCTAGATTGGAAAAATTAACTACTGCTGCTCCAATAATGTTATTCATGAAAGGTACACCATCAGCTCCTCAATGTGGTTTTTCCAGACAAATGGTTGCAATTTTAAGAGAACATCAAGTACGATTTGGTTTTTTTGATATTTTAAAAGATGATTCTATCAGACAAGGTTTAAAGGCTTTTAGTGACTGGCCAACATTCCCTCAATTATACATTGGTGGTGAATTCCAAGGTGGATTAGATATTATTAAAGAAAACCTTAGTGAAGATGATTTATTCTTTGAACATGCTCTTGAAGAAGCTACTAATTCAAAATAATTAATAACTATTAAAATATAATTATAAGTAATTTTGTATAAACCCTTTTTAACTACTTTTACTCCCTTTTATAATCTTCATATAACATTTTATAATATATATGTGTCTAATATCCTACATTTTTTACACTATTTGCTATCATAACTCGTTGGCGTCTCTAAACTCTAGAAAAAATTCTCCAATACAGCAGAATCATCACTAAAAACGTCGTCATTATCATCATCAATTGCAACCTTGATATCTCTTACAGAGTTATCTCCGTTATCTTCGTCGCTCCACTCAAGGGGATCAGATTCAAATTCTCCGTCACTAAAATCTCCCTCGCCATTTTCTCCGAAATTGACATCATTTTCTATAACATTTTTACTAACACCAAAATAATCTCTTTCAAGTTGTTTAGTCATCTCTTCTGTAACTACACCTCTATTTTTCACTCCTTCTTCATCGTTTTCACTTCCAACATCCTCATCTGCGTGGAATTCGTCATCAGCTGTAATAGAATTCATAAATTTACCACCAATTCTTTCAACCCGAAAATTTGATGATCCTACACCTCGAATATGTTGTTTGTACCGAAATTTAAAACTAGACATTAAATTACTCTTATAATATCCATCTATTAAAACACATTCAACAGAATTCAAATGTGAATAATTCTTCATTTGAATCATAATATTGGTTCTTCTATTTTTAAATTCTAATATTTCTCTATTTATATCCTGTATTTTTTTCCTTAGTTTAGAATCTCTACTAAACATAATTTTTTTACGTCCATTTTCTAAACTTGCATTTATATTTTTCTTTTTCTTTAATATTTCACAATAATATCTTAATCCAAGACAATCATAAAATGAAACATTTTGTAATACTGATGAATTATAACTATTACTTATACTACTCCGTTTCATAATATCATCTGATAAGCTCAAAACATTCATTAATTCATTCAACTCATTACAAACAGGTGGATTAATAACATTATAATTTTCTAAGCAACATAAATTAAAACGTGTCAAATGTGACATTACTTCATTACTAACATTATCGACAGTAATTATATCAGATTTAACTTGACCTGTATTAATTTTAAAATTATGACGTTTTTGAAAATCTTCAAATTCGATATCTTCATGTTTTGTACCATGAATTATCTTACCAATAGTATGAAATATATCCAAACCTGTCTCTTTACCACTAATAGATTCTTTTTCATAATCTTTATCAAATTTGGATTCATCATATTGAAATTTATACCAAAATTCTAATGTATTAATTGCATTACGTAAATCACCCAATCCTGATAATCCTTCAACTTTCTTATCAATTACTTTATTTTTTTTGATACTTTCCAAACTTAAAACACGATTAAGAGCCTTCTTTAAAAATGTTTTAGCAACTTTATTAAATTTAATTCGAGTCCATCCTGAATTTTCATATTGCATCAATTTGAATCCTAATACAGTTTCAACTTTAACTACATTATCAATAGTAAATGATGTACCGTTATTCCAATCTAAATCATTTTCAATATCAAACTCAGTAATACAAATAATAAGTGGTGGTAAATTGATTTCTGAACTAGAGTCAATCCAATTTTTAATAGCTTTCTGAAATTCATAATGTGTCTCTTTATGGAAAATATTAGGTAATTCTTCAATAATTATACATTTCTCATTCAATCCAGTCAACATTTTACATTGATCTAAAAATTCATTAAAATAAATTACAGATGAATTACTTTTTTGTGAATCCTTTAAAATATTAAATTCCACAATATATTCATCAACGATATCATTAAAGGGAGAATTATTAGAACCAATAAAATCACTAATTTCAGATCCAATCATATTATCTTTTAACTTTCGTATTTTCTCCTTCATAAACATATTTGCAATTAGTTTCACAGCAGTACTTTTCCCACTGCCACTAGGTCCGGAAACAATCAAAATCCTATCATTAACTTTATTATATATCAAGTCATCAATATTTTTCTTTAAATCTTCAATTTTTCTTTTATGTATAGATAAATCATCAATAGTCATTGGCCGACTTTCATTCACCCATGTATCTTTATTCAATGGCTCATCTTCAATTTTTCTTCTTTTAATGGTCTCATTTTTTGACGTTGTCAATTTCGTGTTTGATTGAATTTGTGAATTATTTTTCAAATTGACAATTTGGAACGATAAAAAACCCAAATTGTCAAGCTTCTGACTACTTTCATACTTCCTCTTTTTCTGTGATTCTCTTAATATCTTAATTGGGCTGATACTTAATTTGGAATTCGAATCATTATCAGAACTTGAATCGTGTTCATTTTCTAAGTATTCTTCTTGAGTGGCGATTTGACTTTCCTCACTATGATCTAAACTATCTATTGTTGACCCATCATCTGATGTAATCATTCTATAAGTTTTCGAATCAATAAGAAAAAAATTTGATGAATATACAAAGTAGAATTAAATAATAAGAAAGAAATACAAAATGGTAAAAGTATATAGATTTGAAAGAAGGAATAAAATACATAAATTTAAATCAAAATAAAAACAAAAAAAATTATGTGTGCGCTGACGTAATATTACATCCAATTTCCTTACAGACCATCAATCATACTGAAAATACTCCGTAATGATTCCTTTTCTATGAATTCTCCAAATGATGGTGTATTAATAATTTTTCTTTGACTTAACCAACTAAAATCACTTTCTAAACCTAAAGGAATATTGGATAATGAACTTAGATTAGATTTATTTAATTTAGATGTATGTTCCCATTTCTTTGCAGCAATTTCAGCATTTTCAACAATTTCACTTGGAATACCACACATAGTTGCAACATGCATACCAAAAGATCCATTTGATTGACCCTTTTCAAGTTTATATAAGAAAGTAATTTTTTTAGATTTAGCATCTACTAAAATTGACATACGCAATGGAATTATCTTTGGATGATTAATAAATGACTGTCCTAAATTAGCATAGTGTGTTGCAAAAAATCCAATTGATTGAACATGTGTTGCGAAATGATGTAAAACAGCTTCTGCAATTGCGAAACCATCACTAGAAGAACCACCTCTTCCTAATTCATCTAATATAATCAATGATCTTGGAGTTGCAGTATCTAACATCTTTTTTGTTTCTAACAATTCCACATAAAATGTTGATTTACCTTGCATAATATTATCATTTGCACCTAATCTAGTCATAATTGAATCTATTGGTGTTAATTTAGCACTATCTGCAGGTAAAAAACATCCAATTTGTGCCATAATAGTTGCAATACATGTCATTCTTAATAAAGTAGATTTACCAGCAGCATTAGCACCTGTTAACAAACCCATGGAATTTTCATTGTTTAATCCTAATGAAATATCATTTGGAATAAAATCTTTAGAATTTAAAATGCCTGAACCTGGCATGAAACATGGATGTCTTAATTGTTTAAAATCTAAAAACGAATATTTATTTTCAACAATTTCTGGTCTACAACTTGGATATCCAAGTGCTTCAGATGCTCTTGTTAATGATACCAAACAGTCAATTTTACCAACACTTGAAACAATTTTCATACATTTATCATAACTTTTATCAAAATTTTCATAAATCCTGTCTTTTAAATTTAAACAAATAATTTTATGTAATTCTTTCAATTCCATAAGTTCTTTAACAACAGTTTTAACTTCAGGTGACCAATATCTCTTACATTTTGCAGTAGATGCCATTTGTTGCCAATTTCTTGGAATTTTATTGTTAATCTTGATTGGAATTTCAATTAAATAAATTTCTTTACCACTGTCTTTGTAACAAATTTCATTACATTTAAATTCTGATTTATAATCTTTTAAAATTGATTCAAGTTTTTCTTCTAATGCAATAATTTTAGAATTACTTTCATCAAATTCTTCATCAACACCTTTCTTTGGGACAATTAAATCTTCATTAATTGCAAGATCTTTATCAAATTTATCGTTCCAATTTTCTAATAAATCATCCAATTCTAAAATTGGAAAGTTAGTAACTAATGTATTCAAAAGACCTTTCAAATTATCAACACCATAATTATTTAAACCATTCATTAATTCAGAAATTATTTCAAAACTTTCAATAACTTTAACAAAATCTTTAGCTTTTAAAATTTTAGAATGAATTCGAGTTAACATTCTTTCAACATCAACAACTTTCTTTAACTTAGATTCAATCAAATATTTTAAATCACCATCATTTAATAATAATTCAACAGAATCTAATCTTTGATCAATAGCGGACTTGTTTAATAAAGGATGAATAACCCAACTTTTGAAAGTTCTCTTACCAAAAGGTGTTAAACCTTTATTTAAAATTTTGAATAAAGTACCACGATCAGATTGATCAAATGAATTATTAAAAATCTCTAAATTTTGTAATGTAACACCATCTAATCTCATTGAAGAATTTAATAATTTTTTACTAAATGGATCATATTCAGTAAAATTACCCATTGAAACAATATTCTCATCCAATTTAAGAGATCTTAAATACCAAAATATTGCACCGAATGATGAAAAGGCAAGGAATTTTTCATTTTCATAATATTTTTTCAAAATTTCAGGTGTTTTCAATTCATGTGATGTATTAAACTTTGATAATTCATCAACAGTTTTTTCATGATCCCAAAATTCTTCCTCTGGTTTAATAAAATTAAATGAAGCATTTGGATTAGAATTAAATTTTATAATTCTCAAAGTTAATGAATCAAGTTCATTTTTTGGTAAAAGTACTTCCATTGGATTGATTTGAGAAAGTAAAGTTTCTAATTTTGAACATTCAAAATCATCAACAAATTGTAAAATTTGGAAATTACCGGTTGATACATCAACAAAACAAATACCAAAAGTTTTAGAATTATTTTCATAATCGACTGATTCTTTAATAGCAAAACAATACTTTGACATTTCATCATCTAATAAATTTTCATCTATTAATGTACCACAAGTTAAAACATATGATAACTCTCTTTGAATAACTTTAGATTCTTTTGAATCTTTTGAAGTTCCATTCTTTTCTCTAATTTCTTTAGCCAATAATGATTCCTTTTGATCAACCTTGGCAACTTTATAACCAGCATCAATGAATCTTTTAGTCCATAAGTCAAATGACATTTCAGGAATACCTGCTAATCTCATATTTGCTCTACCTGTACCAGCCAATTTTAAATCAAATTTAGAATGAGCAACATCAGCATCCTTTTCATATAATTCAAAAAATTTACCCTTTTTAAAAAATACAATTGTATCCCACATTTTAGATTTTATAGACCAATATTGTTTTTCAAAAGCTGTAAATTTAAGCCATGCGGATTGTGGAATAAACAATGTTCTTGGATCATAATCAGGATCAGATTCTAAATGACCATCTGCATCCTTCATATTAATTAACCATTGATAACGTTCTTCATTTTCTTTGTTAAACTTCTTTTGAGGTGTTAATGATGAAGATAGAATTGAGTTTGGAGAAACTTGTTTGGATCTACTAGATAAAACATACGCTAAGTTAGTTCTTTTTGGAGCTTGTTTTATTGGTTTGATATCTTTAACAATATCTTCATTATCAGAATCATCGGCAGTAGTTTTATCATTAAGTTCTATAAGTTCTTCCTTTATTGATGTTTTATTTTGTGATAATTTTTCAAGATCGTCGTCACTAAAATCGTCATCACTAAAATTGACATTCTTTTTAACTTCATTCATTTCAAAATCTTCATCATCTGCATCATCCCATGCAATGACTCTTCTCTTTTTCTTTGGTTTTAATTCTTCTTCTTCATCATCATCTTCCTCATCTGAGATTTCCGAATAATTGACCTTACGTGATCTACGTGATACGGATGTTGTGACTGGGGAAGATGGAATATTATTTTTAGGATTGACTTTGATTTTTTCATCTTCATCTTCATCTTCATCTTCATCATTATCATTATCTTCTTTTTCAGTATGAGGATTTTCAATATCAACTTCCATCTCTTTACTTTCTTCCTTCATTGATGGCTTACATTTGGATAATTTAAAAGTGGAATTTTCCTTTGATTCTTCATCTTCTAAATCAAAATCTTTAGTTGAAGTTCTTTTTAAAGATTTCGGAGTTTCAGGAACCTTGTGTTTTTTTTCAATTTTTTTATTTTCACTCTTTCTTGAAGTATATGATGATTGTATAGGAATGTCATTAGACGAATTATCTGGTGTAATTGAATCAACGGGATGTGATTTAGTGGTGGTTATAGGAATATTATTATCTTCAAAACCTTGCTTTGGTTTTGCAGTTACTAAAGTTTGTGGCTTTTTTCCGAAAAAGGACATCAACGATGCCTGTTTCATCTTCTTTGCTTCAGCAACCATGGTTGTCTTGTTATGGTATACTAACAATTATATATATATAGAAAGATTTATGACAAAAAGAATAAAGGAAAACACAAGACGTAGCAGAAAGGTAGTTAAAATAGAGATGAAACATGAAACTAGAATGAAAAGGAAGACGTCAATACATATGCTGTAATATATAGAAAGGGTGAGGATGAAAACAATTGAAAAAATAAGGGCAGAAAACGAAAAAAACGCGTCTTTCTCTGATTAACGCGTGTCAATCTAGGAGCAGATGAGGGATTACGTAAGCCTGCTCTCAATATATATTTACATAATAACTTCATAACGTAAATCTTCTCCAATAACCTTGCTTGGAAGAACAAAACTATTAAAAACAAGGACTTCATCTTTAACTTGTACATTGGAACCTAAGATAGTAATATTACCAGAATCTCTAATTCCAATGACTTTAAAATTTTCATTAGTTTCCATTAAAGCTTTCATTTTAGATGTTCCATTTTTACGAATGAGCTCATTAATACTTACTAAATTCATACCAGAACCTTCAATTCTAGACCAATTTCCAATTTTACAATTTTTAGAAATAATCGAATTTTTAATAACTGTATTACTTCCAATTTCAACATTTTCTAAAATAATAGAATTAATAATTCTACATCCAGAACCAATAATACAATTTTTACCGATTGAAACATATGGACCAAATTTTGTAGACATAGTATAATCAATATTTGTTGATTTATCAATAAATACAGGTGGACTAATATTAATTGAAGGTTTTACTAATGAATCTTTAGATTTTGATTGATAAATTAAATCTAAATATAATTCATTAGCTATAATTGCATCAGCTGGAGTTTTAATTGTTTTCCAAAAACCTTTATAATTAAATACATATGTTTTATTTAAATCTGGTAATTTTTGTAATATATCATGCTCAATTGATAAAGTATCTTCATCAATAAATTCATAATAATTTTCATCATTTGATTTTTGAATTTTTTCAATTTTCGCTTTTGATAAAAGTTTAAATACATTTATATTAAAAAGATAAATACCACCATTAATAACATTTGAAATTTTAGATTCAGGTTTTTCAACATAATGAATTACTTTATCGTGATCTTTAGAGTCAGATGCAATTAAACCAAATGATGTATGATAAGTTGAACTCATTGTTAACATTAAATCATAATTATAATTATCTAAATTGACACCAAATAAAATTGCATCAGGTGATAAATCATTTTTTTTCAAATTAATATTATTACTAACAGTATTATTATTAAGCATTTTAATTGATTCAAATTTTTCAATCATTTGAATTAATGGAAAAGAGCATATAATATCACCATGAATAAGTAAGAAATTATCAGAATTATTATTCTTAAGAATTTCATCTTTATATTGATATAAACCACCAGCTGTACCAAGAGCTTTAAATTCTTTTAAATATTTAATTCTACAATTTTTATTAGAATAATCAAATTTTGAATTATATTCATTAATAAATTCTTCAAAAATTGAATTTTCATAAAATCCTATAAGTAAAATTTCATTAATCGAATCAATTTTAAGAATTGCATCAATTGTATGTGATAAAAGTGGTTTACCTGCGATTGGGAATAAATATTTTGATTGATCTAAAGCTAATGGTCTAAATCTTGTACCTCTTGAAGGGCCTCCAATGATTATAACAGCCTTCGATGTCATATTTAAGTTGTGTTAGGATGTATATTGTAGGTGTCTTAAAGAAAGAATATTTCTAAGAAATGAGTGTAAACAACGGCTCAGTCTACTTAATGTAAATACAATGCACATTATAGAAGATGCGCTCAGTACTCAGCAAATAGATAAGAAAAGGATGAGTCCCGGAGTTGCACGGAGTATCAAAAGCGGGTCGATCGACGCGGTATCACGTGACCTAAAGCCAGATTTTGCGGTTTCTGTCATCTGCCAAATTTGAAATCAATTTTTTCTTTTGCAATTTTATAGTTAATTATGCATGTGTTATACAAATTGGTACATATGGGTAGCAAGTTCAGGACTTACACACAAATATCATAGAGAAATATAGATTAGTACCGGCAATAATGAAATACGTTATTGAACATATGGAGCAAGGTTTTACTCAGTGGGTGGTCTTAGAATACGCTCAAATTATTAAAGATGTTGGTAAAGAAAATTTATATTTAGTTTCACTTCCATCTGATACAACAGAAGATGATATCCCGAAAGAATTATTACAACTTGGTTTGCAATGGACAACTGAAGATATTGTTCCTTATTTAGCTGAAAAGGAAGATGTAAATGATAAAAATCAACTTTGTCTTTTAGATCCAAGAGCTGAAATTGATTTACAACCTACTGATATTGAAGAATTTAAATATTTTATATTTGGTGGTATTCTTGGTGATCATCCACCAAGAGATCGTACTGGAGAATTAAAAAATAAATTAAAATGTCCAACACGTCGTTTAGGTAATTTACAAATGACTACAGATACAGCTGTTAGAACAACTCAAATTATTCTTGAAAAGCAAACAAAATTCGAAAATATTAAATTTATTGATTATCCTGAAATTAGATTTAACAAACATGAAGCAACAGAAATGCCATTCAGATATGTTCTAGATGATAAAGGAACTCCAATTTTTCCAAAGGGTATGGTTGAATTAATTCATGCAGACAATATGAAAAGTTTAGATGACTTCTTTTAGTTCTGATTTGTAATAACTTTTTGTAAACTTTTATTTAATATTTACTAAACATTGACATTGGCTATATTTCAGTTTAATAAGAAACATTTTACTAATTTCACTTCATAGTAAAAAATATTATATAATTACCGGTTTTATTTTAATTTTTTTTTACTTTTTTTTGATTTTTATAAACTTTTTATAATTTTTTTTATATACTTTTTAAAATTTTTTAATATAAAGATAATTAACTTTTCAACTTAATCTAAACGCAAATAACAAAAAAAAAGAGAATGTGTATTGTGTATGCAATAATTATTTAATTATTCAAAGTATTATTAACAAATTTTTCAATAACATTATTAGTATTATTCATTTGTCTTGGAATAGACGATGGATCATAAGGTTTGTCAGAATAAACATAGTCAATCTCATCATTAGAACTGTCGGTATTTTCAAAAATAAATTCAAATTCATCAAGATTGGTTTCATCAATATTTAATTCAGTAATTTCATTTTCTGGAAGAAGATCTTGAATAATATTATCGATTGTTAAAAGTAATGAATGATCTTCTTCTTCTTTTTGTTGTTCAATGAATAATTTTTCTGGAACTGGTTTAAAATCTTCAAAAATATGATGTGCATTTGCATCATTAAAGAAAAGATAATCTTTTCTCTTTTGTTCTTTTGATCTTTTTTGCTTTTTCTTATTATGTTCATTAAATGCATGCCTATAATAATTAATCATTCCATTTTGATATTCTTGAGCAAAATTAAACATTTTACATTGTTCACCACATTCACTGCAAATAGCAACAGGAGTCTTCCCATCAAATGCAAAAGCTGCTAATGGCAGCTCATAACCACTACTATAAACACCATGATCTTTACAAACATGATGCATATAAAGTGAATCTTGAGTACTATGAAAAACATGTTCTAATTCAACGTCACCTTCTAATGGACAATAAGGACATAAAGCTTGTTTATGAACTTGTTTACCACAATCATCAACTTTATATCTATAAACAAAAGGATCATAAAAATTCATCTTTTGGCCACACCATCTCATTGCAAGTTTTTCATCATGCCGTTTATTATTAGCTTCATAATGCCATTCATCGACCTCTTGAAATTTTTTAAAATAGCTAATTGTAATATTGTTTGGTAATAATGATGGAACAACATGGCTAATAAAGTTATTAATATCCACATCAATTAAATCCATGTATCTTGTAAATTTAAGATTGGCATTCATCAGAATATATTTATAATTTTGATTGTTATAAATAATACTCCAATAATTCTCTAATCTTAAACAAAAAGCCTTATCAGTAATAAACTTAACTTTTGGTCTCTTTGGTTTCTTAACGGTAACTGTTTTGGTTTTTTTATTAATAGCATATTTATTATTAATATCAATATCTTCATCAACATCTTCATCAACATCTTCATCAACATCTTCATCGACATCATTATCAACATCTTCATCGACTTCTTCGTCAACATCATCAGCGACATCATCAATATCTACATTTTTCTTCTCTGTATCAATATTTGATTGATATGATGTTTTTGCACTGTTGGATAAATCAATTTTAGTTTGAGTAGTAACAGAAGGAGTGATATTATTATTAACATCCATTGTAGGTGTAGTAATATCAAAATCAATATCAATCATAGATGCTTGTTCAGAAAGAAAAGCATCAATTTCTTTCATTGCTAAATCAAAATCTTCCTCGATATCATTACTATTTAAATTGGTTTCTTCATTTGAAGCTGCAACTGTTTGAATCAGTGCTTCAGTAATTTCATCAAATTCTTGAATTTCATTCAGGAGATTATCATCTTGAAAAAATTCCAAGGAAGAATCTAAATTTTCAGTTGAAATAAATTCACTAAAGTCAAAACGTGATGTCATTGTTAATTAATGATTTGATTGATTTTATTTAGTTTGAATAAAATAAAAGAAGAAAAGTAAAGTAAATTATAGTAAAATAAAATAAAGTAAAGTAAAGAAAAGAAAAAAAAATAGAGGGGAGAATCCAGAAAGAAAGAACATTGCTTTTGAAGAAATAAAATTATTTTACAATTGAAGAGAATTGATTTCCTTATATAGTTATACTTTTGATTTGTGTTCCGATATTTACAGTACTAGGTTGCAGAAGATGGATCAACAGAATACTATGGGTGTGTGCGCAAGATATTGTATTAATTGCCTAATTGGGAATTTTTCGAGGTTGAGTAATTGTTAACAATTTTTCATCCATTTCACAGTATACATATAACAGAAATCTAATACTATATTTATTTACTACATATGATTTTTTTGTCTCTATATATATATATATATATAATATCAACATATAAGAATGAAATAGAAGGAAAAGTCTGGATTATTTCCAAAATTCAATATGATCTTTTAAAATGGAATTCTTTAATTCATCATCATTTTCAGTAACTGCAAAAGGACCAATAACTTGGACATCTTTTTGACCCGAGTTAAACACATTTCTACATGGTAAACTAAGGGTCATATTTTCAGAATTATCACCGGTTAAATTTAATAATTCATCTTCACTTAATCCATAAACCACTCTACCAATATTTGACCAATATATTGAACCAGCGCACATACAACAAGGTTCAAAATTTGTATAGAGTGTACATTTCCAAAGATAATCTTGTGGATACATTTCAAATGCAGTTCTACAAAGAGTAGCTTCTGCATGATTTAAAGTATTAATATTTCCTTGTTCTAATAAAACAGTTTTATTATCTGGACCTATTAAAATAGATCCAAATGGATGATGACCAGCTTCTTTTGCACTTGTTGCAGCTTCAACAGCTTTGAAAAGATTTTCTCTTATCTGTTCCTTTGATGGATTTTCTCTATGTGGGAACATGGTTCAGTTGTGTTATGAGTCGAAGAAAAAAGAAAGAAAGAAAGAAAGTAAGCAAGTAAGTAAGTAAGGTTCACGATTAATCCCATATCCAGAAGAAACAGGCTGTGGCCCACCCAGGCAGCCCCTCGGCGTTCGCCGATTTCCGTTTGCGATATGCGATATGCGATTCAGCCATGCGCCATGCGCCATGCACCCGCACCGGCCACCACAAAGTCTCTGTCGCGCCTTGTACCGGAAGACCCCAGCGCCCAGCGCTCAGCGCCCAGCGACCCGGCCGACCCGCGGTTTCTCTGCTTCTGCCTTTCTGCTTTATGGTTTACGCTTTACGCTTTATGGTTTTGTGTTTTGTTGTTGTTGTTGTAGTTGTAGTTGTTTTTGTTTACTGTTTTTTGTGTCCGTGGTTCGTGGTTCGTGGTTCGTGCAACGTGCAACGTACAACGTACAACGTACAACGTACAACGTACAACGTACAACGTGCAACCGTCTGTCGCCTGTCGACTGTCTCTCTGCACTACACCACTACCCTACGCTACACTAACTATACTCTCTATATACACATTAGCTATCAGTAATTCTTGCCCTCTTCATTGGTATATATCAGATATTCCAGAATCCCTCTACTATATACCGCAGAAAAGTCTGTGTTGTTGAGCCCATGTCTCATATAACGAGTTCTAACAAATCGAATAAACTGCATTCTACATCGCCCCCTCTCATAATAAAAGAAGAAATCACTGAAGATCTTTCAACTGTTAAATCAGCTACTAATCATAACGGCAATAATAATAATATTTCTACAAATATATTTTCTAAAGAAGATTCAAATTTAGTTATGAATTCAAACTCAAACGTTTCTTCATTATCTAAAAACATGACTCCTACAACCTCAACAATATCAAAAGAACCAAAAACGCCTTCATTATCAAAACCTGCTACATTTTCATCTCCTGCTAATATTAATAATACCACTAATTCAGTCTTATTACCAGAAACTCCTGAGCGTGTTCCACGTCATTTGAATGATTTAGAAGATACTCCTTTATTATCTCCACCTTCAACTTTATTCTCAACTTCTCATACGCCACAAAGACAACGTAATAATAATAATACAGATTTCTACACTTTATTAAAATCACCTGCACGATCACAAAATGATAATAAATTAAAAAGACGTTCTATGGAATTATTTGGTATTACAAATGCTTATAAATCCCCAGAGCAATTACACAAAGAGTATGATAATGATCATTTATTAAAATCTCCAAAAAGAGATTATAAAGAAATTAGAAAAATATCAGAAAATTTAAGAACTCGTTTAAATTATGCAAATATAAAAGTTCAACATGGTTGGTCAAATAAATCAATAGGTGAACTAGAACATTCTTTAGAAGAAATAGCAACTAATCCTCAGCGATCTGCTCAGTTGAATAATAATAAAAATCTTGAAGATTTTTGGAATTTGCGTACAGATAACTTACCAAGTAAATCTGATATTAATACTGAAGTCAATAGTAATAATAATTCTAATAATAATAGTGGAAGTTCGCTTTTGGCTAGTCCTGGATTTAGTAATTATGCATCACCAAATAGAAGAAGGAAATCATTTGTATCTAATCTGCGTTTAGATGATGTTGCCAAAAGAAATTCTAAAACTTCTCCAGAATTGCAATCTAATTCTGAATTCTTATCAACCCATTCAACAGGTCATGGCCTGCAAGGCTCTCCAATAAAGAAATTTGGAACAACCCTTAATAATATCGCTCAATCTTCCGCCAATACTATCGCCAATAACACTAATAACAATAATAATAACAATAATAATAACGATAATAATAATAATAAATTTAATAATAATATTTCATTTGAAAACAATAAAACAAAACTTCATGTTACCACAAATACTTCAGATACTTTAGAACAAGATGCAATAATGTCTTTAATATCTTTATCTTCTCCAGTTAAATACAATGGTTCTGGATCTTTATCACCATCTCCACCAAGACACACAAGTATAAGTGGTGGTTCTCCAACTAGATCAAATCATAGCAGGTTACCTTCATTGAATGGTATTTCGAATAAAAGACTCCCTCCACTGCCACCAACTATACAACCTCCATTTTCTGCACCTGGAATAATGACTAGTTCAAGTGACAATAGTATATTAGCTTTTGATAGATCAAAAGATTCTCGTTATATATTACCAAGTCCACCTAATTTTGAAAATCGTGCAAATGGATTAGGTATGATTAATATTGGAAATAGAAATTTTATAAATCCATCATCACAGCATGATATTAATGATCATAAATATTTTATTCAAAAACATGTTGATCAGATAAAAAGTGCGGATGCTGATGAAACTGATGACGAAACAACAGAAGATGAAATAGTTGATAATGATGGTGATAATGACAATGATGATACCCTGATTGTAGAGAATAATATAAGGAAAGTATCACCCATTGCAATAGATAGAGGAATACAGCATCCTGGACACCAAAGATCTGATAGTTTAGGCAATAATAATAGTACGGTAAGCGGAATAGGTAATAAAAATAACGATATATTTAGAACTACAAAATTTGATGGGGTAAGAATGACTTCTAAAAAAGGTAAATAATCAAACGACCTATAATAGAAGTATTAAACAATTGATATATTGTCATAAAATATTTGAAATAATAATCTTTGTATACATTGTATAATTCCGAAAATTTAATTAATAATCTTAAGTCAATCTTATAAATAATTTTGTTTTAATTATTTAAGTGTCCAAAGTAATGTTCAACTTTTTAACTGCTTTATATACAGTCAAAAAAATACAAGTTACAGAAGTAAGATAGATTGTATAGCAGCAAGATTATTTAGAAGAACCAGTATAAAAATAATCCCGCCCGTAAATTTTCTCGAGGCCGCCGACTAATTTTGTCGGGAGTCATCTTGTCACTGGGCCATAGTTAAAAAATCAACGGGTTTCCCACAAAATCATCTTTTAAATACTGGTAGCTTTGAACTTTGAACACACTGTTTTTTATATTAAGATGTTTCTAATTTCTACAAAGAATACAAAATCAAACATTAAAGTCAAACGTCAACTCTGATATCGGCGTTCGGAACTTCCGCATTAGGAAATCACCGCATCTTACCCGCGTGCAGTCTTCATTCAATTTGCTTTAAATACACTGCTTCTTCTTCACTTTTTCTTCCCCGAGAAAAGTACTTATTTGATATTATTTGATATTATTTGATCACTTCTTTTCTTTAATTTCTAGATCACTAAAAAATTATTAAACAATTAAAACATGTTTTTATCATCGACACTTCAAATTGTTGCACTTGCATTATTTACAAAAGCAGCACCTGCACCAGTTTCATCAAATTTCGGCTCGGGTTTAATTCCTGAATTAGTTTCAAATTCTCTTAAACAATTAACATTAGATATTAATGATTATGGGTATCCAGATATCTTTAAGAAGAATCCAGAGTTATTTAGACTTCATTCAGATCTTGTTCAAATTGAATCAATTAGTGATAATGAATTTGCAGTTTCAAATTATTTACAATCATATTTAAGATCTTTAGGTTTAGGTCTTGAACTTGCAATTGATTCAACTGGTAAAAATATTTATGCATATGGTAGTTCAAGTGGAAGTACTAATGTTTTACTTACATCTCATATTGATACTGTTCCACCATATATTAATTATAAAATTAATGAATTAGAAAGTGGTGATGTTAAAATTTTTGGACGTGGTTCTTGTGATGCTAAAGGTTCTGTTGCAGCACAAATTATTGCAGCAAAAGAATTATTACAAGATGGATTAATAACAACTGATGAATTAAGTTTATTATTTGTATTTGGAGAAGAAGTTGGTGGTAAAGGTATGAGAGTTGCTAATACATATTTTAATGAAGAAGATATTAATTGGGATACTGTCATTTTTGGTGAACCAACAGAAAATTCACTTGCTATTGGTCATAAAGGTATTTATATGGCTGATATTGAAGTTTTCGGTCTTGCAAGTCATTCCGGTTATCCAGATGTTGGTATTGATGCTGATAAAATCTTAATTGAAATAATGCATGAATTAGAAACTTATCCATGGCCAAGTTCTGAATTATTAAATAAGACTACAATCAATATTGGTTTAATGCACGGTGGTACCGCAGGTAATGTTATTTCTCCATATGCTACATGTTCTGTCATTATGAGAACTGCAGTCGAATATTCAAAAATTCATCCTCATTTTGAAAAAATTATTGATAAATATAGACCTATTGCTAAAGATATTAAATTTGAAGTTGAAGTTACTGATGATCCAGTTTCTTTAGATTATGATGTTGAAGGATTTAATACAATAATTGCATCTTATGCAACTGATATTCCAAAGTTGGATCACAGAGGTTTCAAGAGATACTTGTATGGTCCAGGTTCTATTTTAGTTGCTCATGGTGACAATGAATACGTTACTGCAGAAAGTTTATTAAAGGCTGTTGAAGATTACAAGGTTTTAGTCTTGAATGCATTAGGTAAATTGTAATCCATATATCTAATTACCCATTAGACTATAATATATTTATAAAGAACAATTAATAATATTTAATAAGAAAATATAACAACAAATTTTAAAACAAAGTAATACATTATTTTTTTATTTAAATTTAAAATGTTTTCCCACTCATATATCCGATGCAGGTGAAAGAGATACAAGCATAAGACTCAAACTGGGGACGGTTTGTAAGACCATTTTTTCTCCCATCGGACAGACTCACATGATCCATTCTGTAACGCAATAAACATGCAGAGTAGACTATCTAGAGCCTGTGTGTTGTGGTGAGTTTGAATAGAGAAAGAAAGGTTTATAAAAAAAAGGTCAATTCCAGTGTCGAATAGGTAGTTGCCAATTATATGACATCAAAACCATGGGGAACACGTCCTATTTATACTTTTTAAAGAAAAAGGGCGTGTATTTTCGCTGAAATGAAAATTTTTCAATTTTCAATTTTCCTCATCTTTTGAGCTTTCCAATGGCGATTGACGATGAAAGAGTTTCAAAAGAGACATTTTCTAAAGGGTTGTTTTCAACACCTCCTATAGATAATTATTGATATTCATATTGTTTCTACAGGTAATGCACACCAACTAATTCCTACAACATGGCTAAGAAGGGAAAGAAGAATAACAAGAATGACTACTGGGATGAAGAGTTTGAAGAGGACATTGCCCCAGCACAAGAAGCAACCGAAACTCTAAATGAAAATCAAGAATCTACTGAAGAAGTTACAGGTCCAACTGTTGCCAGTGCCGAAGATGAATTTGGTGGTGACTTTTTGTCTAACTTGAAGAGAGCCAAAAATAAGAAAGATAAGAAAGCTAAAGCGGCTGAAGAAGAAAAGGCAAAACAAGCTGCTGCTCAACAGCAGAACGGACCTGTTATTAAGACCAAGAAGGAAAAGGAAAAGGAAAAAAAGGAAAGAGAAAAGCAAAGAAAGAAACAACTTGCTGAAAGAAAAGGTGCATCTTCTCAAGCTCAAAGTGCTACTCCGGAATCAACTCCAATTCCAGAAGATAATGATAAATCTTCAAAGGCAGATGAAGAAGCACCAAAGGAAGCTCCAAAAGCTGCTAAGAAAAACGCCAAGAAAGTTCCTGCTGGTCTTGCTGCTTTAAAGAGGCAATTAGAATTGAAAAAACAAGCTGAAGAAGAAGAAAAGCGTTTAGAAGAAGAAGAAAAACGTTTGGAAGAAGAAGAAGAACAAAGAAAGCTTGAAGAAGAAAAGGCTAAGGAAGAAGCAAAGAAGTTAAAGAAAGAAAAGGAGAAGGCAAAGATTGAATTATTGAAGAAGGAGGGTAAATATTTAACTAAGAAACAAAAGCAAGAAAAGGCACTTCAAGAAAAGAGAAAAGCTGCTTTATTACAATCTGGTGTTATCGTTTCAGGTTTATCTGGTGATAGTACTCCAAAGGCAAAGGGTGGTGCTGCCAAATATAAGAAGAAAGGTAAATCTGCTCATAGTCAAGAAACTAAGCAATCAAAAGAACAAAATACTACATCTAAATCTACTGAAGAAATTGAAGGTGATGAAGAAGAAGCACTTGTTGATGATTGGGAACAAATGGCATTAGATGATGATGATGTTGAAGATGAAGAAGAAAGAGAAGAAAGGGAAGAGGAAGAATTTGTTGAAAAAGATTATGATAATAGTGATGAAAATGATGTAAACTCTCAACCATCTGAAATTCCTGTTGTCAAAATTGAAGAAAAGAAAGCACCAGCTCCTGTTGTTTATGCTCCAAAATCATCAACTTTACCTGCTACTACTAGTATCAATAAAGAAGGTAAAGAGTTACGTTCTCCAATTTGTTGTATCTTAGGTCATGTTGATACTGGTAAGACTAAATTATTAGATAAAATCAGACAAACTAATGTTCAAGGTGGTGAAGCCGGTGGTATTACCCAACAAATTGGTGCTACATATTTTCCAATTGAATCTATTGAACAAAAGACTAAAGTTATGGAACAATATGAAAAACTTTCTTATGAAGTTCCAGGTTTATTAATGATTGATACTCCAGGTCACGAATCTTTCACTAATTTAAGAACAAGAGGTTCTTCCTTATGTAACATTGCCATTTTAGTCATTGATATTATGCATGGTTTGGAACAACAAACTTTAGAATCCATTAGATTATTAAGAGATAGAAAGGCACCTTTCGTTGTTGCACTGAATAAAATTGATAGATTATATGATTGGGAAACAATTCCAAACAATTCATTCCGTGATTCTTTAGCTAAACAAAAATCATCAGTCCAAGCTGAATTTGAAAACAGATTCACTCAAATTAAGGTTGCATTAGCAGAACAAGGTTTAAATAGTGAATTGTATTTCAAGAATCCAAATATGTCAAAATATGTTTCTATTGTTCCAACATCTGCTGTTACAGGTGAGGGTGTTCCTGATTTATTATGGTTACTCTTAGAGTTAACTCAAAAGAGAATGAGTAAACAATTGAAATATTTAACTGATGTTGAAGCAACTATTTTAGAAGTCAAGGTTGTTGAAGGTTTAGGTACTACTATTGATGTTATTTTATCCAATGGTATTTTACATGAAGGTGATAGAATTATCTTATGTGGTATGAATGGTCCAATTGCAACCAATATTAGAGCATTGTTAACTCCTCCACCGGCAAGAGAGTTACGTATTAAATCTGAATATGTTCATCATAAAGAAGTTAAGGCTGCTTTAGGTGTTAAGATTGCTGCTAATGATTTAGAAAAGGCTGTTGCAGGTTCTAGATTATTAGTTGTTAAAGAAGATGATGATGAAGATGAAATGATGGATGATGTTATGGAAGATTTAACTGGTTTGTTAGATTCTGTTGATGCTACTGGTAAGGGAGTGGTTGTTCAAGCTTCAACTTTAGGTTCTTTAGAAGCTTTATTAGATTTCTTAAAGGATATGAAAATTCCAGTTATGTCTATTGGTTTAGGTCCTGTTTATAAAAGAGATGTGATGAAAGCAACTACAATGTTAGATAAAGCAAAGGAATATGCTGTTATGTTATGTTTTGATGTTAAAGTTGATAAAGAAGCTGAACAATATGCAACTGAGCAAGGTATTAAAATTTTTAATGCTGAAGTCATTTATCATTTATTCGATGAATTCACTGCTTACCAAGAAAAGTTATTAGAAGAAAAGAGGAAAGCAAATGAAGGATCCGCTATTTTCCCATGTGTCTTAAAGACTCTTCAAATCATTAATAAGAGAAATCCAATGATTATTGGTGTTGATGTTACTGACGGTATGGTTAAACATGGTACTCCAATTTGTTGTGTTAAGCCAGATCCGGTTACCGGTAAGAAAACTGCAATGTTATTAGGTACTGTTGCATCTTTAGAAGTTAATCATGAATCTAAATCAAGTGTTAGAAAGGGTCAAACTAATGCCGGTGTTGCTATGCGTTTAGATCCACCTTCTGGTCAACAACCAACATGGGGTAGACATGTTGATGAAAAGGATGGTTTATACTCTTTAATTTCAAGAAAATCTATTGATGTATTAAAAGATCCTGCTTTTAGAAGTACAGTGCCGAGAGAAGATTGGTTATTAATAAAGAAATTAAAGACATTATTAGATATCGATTAAATCAAATAATGATGTTAATTTATTGTTTTTTATTAATATTGTGTGTAGTTACAGTTGTAAATGTATATAGTTTCTAATTATATAAAAAAAATTATTTTAGTTATAATTATATATTGCCTATAGATTTATCTATTCTTCATCATCAGTAATGATTTCCTCTGGTGCTGGAGGTGGGGGTGGTGGTTTGAAATATTCTTGATCTGCAATTACTGCTTTCTTGTATGCTTCTTTATCATCAGCAAATGCTAATAAATAATTTAATTCTAATTCATGAACTTGTCTACCTAACATAACAACGGAATGTAATGGTTCACCAGCATCATAATTTGCTAATTCTTCTAATGTTCCAGCTTTGAATGCTTGGTTTGGTGATCCTAATCTTGAAACTGCGATACATGGAGTATTTGGTGTATAAGCTTCTTCTTTTCTTAAAGCCTCAATTTCTAATAATTGTTCACAACATGTAGAAACAGACATATATCTTGGAGGATCATATACTACTCTACCTTTCATCAATTCTTTGATATTTGGTTCTTTGACTTTAATATCTAATAATAATAAAGTATGTAAACCAATTTTTCTATTTTCCATAATCTTATTATAAAAGGAATCTGGTCTCCAATCTTCAGTAAAGAAAACAATTGAAACTGCTTGACCAAAATTATATAATTGTAAACCACATGCACCAACAGCATTCATTACACTTGCATTATGAATACTTTCAACGGGTATACCTAAGTCTCTAGCACGAATGACTAAATCCGTATGAGTTGTTGCACCAAAAACATCACCAACAACTAAAAATGCAATATCATCAACATCAGCATTTTCTAAAATCTTATCACTTTCAGATTCAACCATTTCACGATCAGCAAGTATAACTTCACGACCATAAAATTCTTCTAATGTAGATTTATCTGCTGACATTAAAATTGATGTATATGCTTCAAGATAAACACGCTTACATTTCTTAACAGCAGCAAGTCCACGAACAGTGATATCTGATTCGTGGGCAAGACCTAAACCGATCATATAAAGCATTATGTTAAGTGTATTGTTTGGATAATATATTATAAATCTTTAGTGTTAATAACAAAAAGAAGGTCGCAAATTTAAATAAAGAATTAACTTTAACCGTATAAAGTAGGCAAGATTCATGAAGAAAAATGAAAAATATGCAAAAAAATAGAAAAAAAAGAAAAAATAGAAAATTTAAAATTTCTCGGAGAAAAATATAAGGGCTGGAAATGTTAAATGAATGACCACAGTTCCTCCTTTAAACTTCAAACTGATGGCAACTTATCTGTTTCTTTCTGAAGTTAATTAGTCATTCAGATCAGAGATTGATTTACAAATAGATATAAACTATAAAATATAATTACGGAAATGGTTGATTCAGAGAATGTTCCATTGTTAGGTTTAAACTCAACAGGAAACAGAGATTTCAAACAAAAATGTCATGATTTAAAGAAAAAGATTATTAGAAATAAACTTCATGTTTATATTCCAATATTGATTATAAGTTTAACAATATTCAGTTTAATTAGTATATTTTTTATTAGAGTTGAACCTAATATTGGTGATGGTGTTGCAGAAGGTACACATTTTAGTGCTGATAATGTCAAAGTATTAGGGCTGGGAGATATGGGTGGCATTGATTTACAAATTAGTGGTACAAATACTAATAATTTTACCAATATTGATGATTTTTGGATCAGAAATTATTTTCAAAAAGGTGGTTTTGTTATAAGGGAACTGAATTTAAAGATCGAAGAATTAGATCTGATTGTTTTCGATTCAACAAAGGGTGATGAAATGAATTTAGGTAAGATTGAAATCAAACCATTTTATGTTGATATTGTTGATGGTAAGAGTACTGATATGGATTTATTTGTAACTTTATGGCCAAATTCAAAAGGTGTCAGAGGAATTTTAAAGAAGATTCTTTTAGATTCTGGTGCTACACTGAGACTGAGAGGAGATGCAAAAGTAAAAGTTTATGTTTTTAATGGATTCGTTCCTGTTAGTAGTATCAGTATACCACTGGATCTTGAAATTCATTGATTGAGGTTATTTTTTATGTTGTTTTTATTGGGGATTATTATGATTAGCATTTCTTTTTCTTTTTCTTTTTCATTTACTAGTTATTTTATATCATAGTCAAAATATAATTTAATGGATTTTTATACTAATATATGAGATTATTTTTTAAATCAATTTATTTATGTGGTACAATATATAATGTGAATTTAATATAGGATTTTAATTTAAATTTTTAGTTATATATATGTTTTGTAAAGGCGGAATATACATTAAATAATAAATAAGATATGAAATCAACCTGGTGGTAATTGTGATACATCAACAACATCGGAAGCATCCTTTGTTGGATCTGTGCCATCATCAACGCCTTCAATAGGAGTTCTTGGTAATGCCATCATACCAGATCTTGCTAATTCTAAAATACCAAAAGGTTGAATTAAAGCAATGAAAGCACTAATTCTTGAAGGTTTTGCAGATAATTCAACAATACAATTTCTATCACTAACATCAACAACTTTACCACCAAATTCACGAGTTAATTTACTGATTGCATCTAAATGTTCATATTTTTGTCTTAAAGCTTGAGAAGGTGGTAAATTTGAAGGATGATAAGTTTCAGATCTTAATCTTTTTGAAATTGTTGCATCAGAATCATTATGATGAGCAACTAATTCTTGAAAATATTCAGGACCTAAAAGAGAAACTCTTGCTAGTAATAATTCTCTTTTAATAATTTCAGAATGAGAATAATCTAAAACTGCATAAACTGGAACTAAATCTTCAATTTGTTTTCTAGCTTGTTCAATAACAGCATCTTGACCACCAAGAACAATTGTCATACGAGATAAATCTTTAACTTCAGTATTACAAACAACCAGAGAATCAATATTAAAACCTCTTGCTGCAAGTGTACCAGATACTAAAGCTAAAACACCAGGTTCATTTTGAACTAAACAATTTAAAACATGTTGAGTTTTTGGAGTTTTTGAAATAATTGGAGTTTCATAAATAATTGAAGAAACTGCAGAATCTACTGATAAAACTGGATTTTCAAAAGTTGGTAAATCAGGTCTTTGTTTATTTCTATGTAAATTTTTATAAGCCATTGCAGCCGTTGATGAAGAATAGTTCTTAAATTGAGTTAAAGAACTACCTAAACGGTTACATTGTCTTAATCCCACAGATTTAGACAACATTGTGGAGTATCCTATCTGTTTTTGTTAAGTTTGTGTGAAGGAAAAAAGTGGAAAAGGATAAGAAGTTATGCCAAAGAGAAATGAAGCAGTATATTAGTTTTACCTAATATGTAACCGTATCCAATCTACCTCTGCCTCTACCATCATCGACATGAAAAAGCTGAGTCACCTGAATCTGTAGTATTGCACACTCACTCACTCACTCACTATATATTCAGTGCTCTCTCTTCTCTCTTTTTTTCTTTCTAGCACACAAAAGATTGAAAATTTTCCACTCTGAAGAAAAGTTGTGGGTGCGCCGGTGCAGGAGTAACGGATTGCCGGAGAACGGGAAACGAAGTGGCTCGTGGCTGATGGAGGGTCACGTGCTGCTTTGGGATAGTTGTGGCTGATGATATATATGAATTGATTTAATGAAAGACGATTTTCCATTTTTGCCACATTCACTTGAACGTGTCGGCTCAGATAAACATTGAATAACAACAATTTTCAATAAAAATGAATGCACTAACCACAGATGACACATGATTTAGGTACGGTTAGCACGGTTGCTGATACTCGTTCATCTGACCAAACAGGAAATCCTAATAATCATAATAATAATATCATTACAAATGATCTTTTGACGTTAAGCAATGAATTTGAAAATTATACATCTGAAAATGAAAAACGTATAGAGGCTCCATCTTTACTACATCGTTATTATGATAATGATAATGATAATGATAATGATAATGATAATGATAATGATTTAGAAGATAGTAAACAAAAAGATTTAGATGATAAATCATCAATACCACAGTTTGAATCTAAAATTAATGATATTCAATTATTACATGATTTAATAAGTTCAATTCAATCATTTGGAAATTTTTGTACATTAGATATATCATCAGAAGGAATTTGTTTTAGTATTAATGAGTCTAATGTATGTAAAATACGATTAAATATAAATAAAAAGATCTTTTCAACTTATATATATAATGGATTATGGAGAGTTAAAAAAAGTTTTACTGAATCTCAATTATATGCAGATGATACATTTTTATCACAAGATAATAATAATGATAACGATAATAATGAAAATGATGAAAATTTCATAACAGATGATTTTGATAAAGATTCTATTGTTTCAATTAATTTAAATTTAGATTTATTTTTAGAAATGATTAATATTCATGTTAAAGATAGGAAAAATACTGAACAAAAAGTTGAATGTACATTTAAATTTTATAGAGAAGGTGATCCTTTTATACTTAAATTTGAAGATGATTATATTGTTGAACAATGTGAATTAAAAACATATTTTAGAGAAGATGATATTAGATCTAAAAATTTGAATAAGAAAAAATTAAAAAAAATTAAAAAAAGAAAAGGTAATGATGGAATAAATGAATTAGATAATGCTGAAGAAATTTTACAAAATTTTGAAATTGACAATATTATTGATGATTCAATTTTTAGATTGAATTCTAAAAATGTTTTATATGATATAATTATTAAATCACCAATATTATATGATATTATAAAGGATATGGTAGGATTAAATACAGAAAACTTTATTTTATATTGTAAAAAAAATAAAGATCATGATGGTAATAATAAAAAATCTCCAATTATATTTATATCTAAATCAGTCTCTGATAATATTGGATTTTCGAAATTAATTATTAATGATGGGAAACAAAATTTACCAGAATTTAAACTTTTAAAACCAATTAATATTGTTAATACTGATGATTATGAATTTCAAGAATGTTATAATCTTTCATTATCATCAACTTATAGATTTTCATATTTTGCTAAATTACGTAAAGCTATTAGATTATCAAAATTAATTAAAATGAGAAAAGATATGTCAGGTATTACATCATTATTATTATTATTAGGTAAGAATTCAATGACTCAAAATAAACAACAACATGATCAACAACAAAACAATCAAAGTAAACAACTTGATTATGATGAATTATATGGATCTAGTATTGAATTTATTACATGTGAGAGTTTATCGATTGATGAATTATCATCAATAAATTCAACACAAATACGAAGTAATTCATTATTAACTAAACTTGGATATGGAGATAAATTTGTTGAACAATTGATTAAAGATGATCAAGATGTACAAACTATTAGAATTGGAAGTAATGGTCAATTAATTACATTAGATGATTATTTTGACCTTCATGAAAATGCTGATGCTCAATTTGATGAAATTGATAATTTACATGATAGAGAAACTACAAGATTTAGGGAACGAATAAGAGATGATGGATATGATGAAAATAATGATAATGATAATAATAATAATAATAATAATAATAATAATAATAATAATAATAATAATAATAATAATAATAATAATAATAATAATAATAATAATAATAATAATAATAATAATAATAATAATAATAATAATAAT